>PVKA01050157.1:0-12872 GCA_004027165.1 Ctenomys sociabilis | reverse complement strand
ATCGCTAGCCATTCGTGAAATGCAAATAAAAACAACACTGAGATATCATCTCACTCCAGAAAGAATGGCTATCATAAGGAAATCAACCAAAAACAAATGTTGGAGAGGTTGTGGGGAAAAGGGAACACTTCTCCACTGCTGGTGGGAATGTAGACTAGTACAACCATTGTGGAGGTCAGTATGGAGACTCCTCAAAAGAGTAGGACTAGAAATCCCATTCAAGCCAGCTATCCCCCTACTGGGAATTTTCCCAAAGGATTTGGATACATTGTATCATAGTGATTGTTCATTTGTGTTCCCTTCCATTTTTAGTTTTGTCAGAGAGGATATTCCATTGTCATTTAAATATTGTAGGTGCATGAAATCAGCAAAATAATCCAATATAGTCCATCAGTCCATAATAGTACTGGGTTATCTATAGAACTGGGAATGTCAGAAGTTGTTGACTTGAGCCTTTCACAACTCAGCTTATTAATATGGCTTTACTTTTTATACATCACTTTTATAGTTTTCTGCTGAATGGTTAAAATCAAGATAAAGCATAACCTCTGATTTTTCCATCCCATTTTCCTTCTCACAGAGCACCATTCCACTGTGTGCAAAAATTACTATTTCTTTGTCCATTTAGCCATTCATACTTTTTGTACATTTTCATTAACAGACATTTATCAGATATGAAACTTTAAAATACTTTCTGGGTTTTGTCATTTTAATCTCCTGGTGATATTTCAAAGAAGAATAGTTGCAATATTAATTAATGTAGATTATCAATTTTTATGATTTATGTATTTTGTGTGGGTTCTACAAGCTCATTGCCAAAGGAAGAGTGTCTTGATTTTGTCCCATATTACTTTGGAGGAGTTTTACATTTTATGTTTAATCTGTGAATTACTTTAAATTCATTTTTTCTGAGGGTATGGGGAAGCTATCTCTACAACTTTTTGAATGTTTGTATGCCCAGTTGCTCTAACACACTTGTTAAAATGTCTATCTTTTCTCCCTTCCTCTTTCTCATATAAATGACATAGATATATAGATACAGATATAGATTTTATAGATAGATTTTTAAAAGAGCAGTATTCTGGCCATGCTGGCATATGCCTGTAATTTCAATACTCTTGTGGGATAGACTAAGAAGACAAACTGGAGCCCAGAATAGGACACTGAGCCACTTAGCAAAGACTTGTCTTAAATCAAAAAAATTAAACAGGGCTGACAATATAACTTGGGGCAAAGATTCAAAGTTCGATCGCCAATTTGCCAATTGAGAAAAAGAAAAGAGGCTAAGTTCTTACATTTTTTTTTTACCTTTTTCATATACTTGGTTGTTGCAGGGTCTCCCTGTGCAGCTTAGACTCAGTGATCCTCCTGTCTCAGCTTCCTCAGCACTGGGCTTGCAGGTGTGCATAATGCCCAGTCTCCATGGCCTGTTCAGTGTGCATGGGATGTAGATGTGGTGGGAGAGCAGTTGTAGCATGTGGGGACAAGGATTCAAGCTTGCCTAAACTGGAGCTTAGTACGCTGAGCTGTCTCACCGTTCCACTGGTATATTCTTAATCAATCAAAGATTTTGGTCTGGAAACTCATATTTCTAAAAACAACTTTCGGTTTTTCATTTTGTTTCCATTTCCCTGCTCTTTTTTTCTTGTGAAATATGTATCTTAAGCCCAATGTGCTCATAATGCATATGCAAATATATATGTGAAATCCAGTAAATTATTCATTATCTTTCTTGAATTTGTCTATTATCAATAACTTTCAGTTTACAGATGTAGGTATTCTTAGATTCATGCTGAGTTGACTGACTCCGTAGGTACACTAAGTACAGACCTTCAGATTCCAAATCTAAATGCTCCTAATATTACAAACTAGGTCAGTGTAAAGAAATGCTAGTTGGGTAATTATGTCTATAAATAGTTATGCACACCTCAAATAGAGTAATGATTCATACATGCTGGTGCTTGTGTTGTTCTCCCTTGCACAATCAACTGAGAACAGCTGATGCAGTAATAGCTGAGAAAATTGAAAAAGAAATTGCAAAAACTTGATATCTCTACTAACCAGATGGAACTAATAGCTTCACCTCATGTGTATTCTATTATTTTTTATTATTTCATTATACTGCCTAGTGACACAACGTACAATAGAGTTGAAGATGAAATATGGATTCAGGACTAAATTCTAATTCAACTAATTCTTTTTTTCATTTCATTGTATTACACTGCGTTCAAAACATTTACATTACAAAATGAAAGTGGAACAGTAATTGTGTGATTAACATTAGTTTTGTATTCTTTCACTTCAATATACATTTTATTTAAAAATACAAATGAGGGCTGGCTAGATAGCTCAGCAAATTAAAGTGCCTGCTTAGGCAGATGCAGGGGCCAGGGTTTGGATTTCAGAGATGCAGTGCTGACTCCGCCACTAGGGGGTGTTGATATGGCCGTTGAGACTGGGCACATGCTTACGATCCCAGTGCTTGGAAGGCTGAAAGCAGGAGAATCACTACAAGTCTGATCTGTGTAGTGAGACCCTGTAGACCCTATACTAAATACATTTAAAGAATGCAAACATACTTTAAATTCACATGCAATATTATTTTTGTAATAGAAAAACCATGAACATTTTTGGGGTACTATAAGATTTACCTTTTCAATCCTTCTTGCAACTGTCTTAGTGGGTATGACTATAATTACAAGCAAACTAAAAATTGTGACTTTAACTTGATGCACCTGTCATTCCCAAAGTCCTCGCCCATCCGAAGAGTGGCATGCCTTATACAAAACTTCTCACTTACTTTGTAATTTAGATTTTGATAATTTAACTTCTATTTGAAATAGACAAATTTTGTTTATAGTTTTGAAAAGAATTAGTTGTAAGACTCTTGCTACCACAAGAAGGAAATATGGGGAAATCTGCTCTATCTGAAATTTTAAACATTAAAGTGAAAATAGAGCAAAATTTATAGTAGTGCATTCTTCTCAAAATTATATGGGTTAGTAAGAAGACCTTGAAAGTACTGTGGCCTGCACTTTTCACTGCGGCTACACTATTTCTAGTCAAATTTTTAGGAATACCCTCATGTTGATTTTATATTAGTTAGAGTTATCTTTTAGATACTATATATGTATAATGTGTATATGAAGGAACAGAATATTTATGTATAATTATGCAAGGCAACTCCTTATTAAGCTTTCCAAATATGAGGCAGAAGAGTTCATAAGTGCTGCCTGGGGTATCCCTGACAGAAGAATCCATCCGAGATCCAGCAAATCTTTCCGTGGTTGAAGACCAAAGTTCTGATTCTCACTGTGAAGCTCACAGCACAAGTCCACATGGGAAGCTTAAACAAAATGAAGGGAGTTGTTCAAAGGCAAAGGTAAAGATTTAGGGCCCGTACAGAACAGAAGCCCTTACTTCTCTTTTTGCCTTTTTGTTTGTTCAGGGCTATAAGCCTGATTGGTATGGCCCACATCACATGTATGTTTTCCCTTAGTTTTCTGGCCTACGTATCAGTCATCCACAGACACAATCAGAACTGCCTCATATGCTAAGCAGACC
This sequence comes from Ctenomys sociabilis, assembly GCA_004027165.1. Lineage (NCBI taxonomy): Eukaryota > Metazoa > Chordata > Mammalia > Rodentia > Ctenomyidae > Ctenomys > Ctenomys sociabilis. The sequence continues at coordinate 9,308 of PVKA01050157.1, read as the reverse complement.
TTACTCAAATTGACATATTATAATTAAAGTTTATAAATCAGCCCTTATCAACCTGAAAGGTTGATTATAGCTTCTTAAATCATGCTTCATACATCTAACTTGATACTACTGCTTTCTGTACAAATGGAAACACATGTAAATAGAAGGCAGAGTAATATTTGGGGTACAGTTGTTAAGTCTACTTGTGACAGTGGGGTTTGAGGTTCCTCACTACAAGTGTATTACTGTTTATATAGTTTTTCATGTCTGTTAATATTTTTTTTTTTGTATAGTTACAAGCACCAGTATTTATTGCATATATACTTATTATCATTATCTCTTCTTGTAGTTTTCCCTTATCAAGTATATAGTGACCTTCTTTGTCTGTCTGGATCAGTCTTGCTTGAAGTTCACTTTGTCTGCAAATAGAATTATTCCAGGTGTTATGTCATGTGAGGTATTATTTCCATCCTTTGACTTTCAGTCTAGAAATTTCTCTTTAAATTAAATGCATTTATTATAAGCAAAATATTGTTGAATTTTATTTCTTGATCTAGTCTGCTAGTCTTTATTTTTATTAGTTAATTGATAGCTATAACTGATATATAGTGACATCCTTGTCATATTATTTTCCTGTGTTGGTGGCTTATCTTTTCTGTCTGTTCAATTCCTTGCTTTGCCTGGTGAGATTTTCTGCTGGTATTTGTGGAATGGTAGTCTTTCTTATCTTTAGCTAGAATACCCTTCAGAATATTTTTGAGTGCTGACTTGATGTTTACAAATTTCTTCAGTTCTTCTTTGTCATGCAAGTATTCATTTTCAAATTTGATTTTGAAAGATATTTTGCAGGATGTATCATTGTGAGTTGGAGGTGGTTTTCTTTTAAGAGTTGAAATATTTGGGGACAGGGAGATGGCTCAGTGGAATAAGTGCTCTTCTGGCAAGCACAAGGGCCTTAGTTCAATCCCCAATTCAAAAAAGAAAAAGAAAAGACTTGAAATATTTCCATCTAATTACTGCCTGACTTTAGTTTATGTTGAGATGTTTGCTGTGAATCTGATGAGCTTTCCTTTATAAGTGATTTCTTTTCTCTAGCAACATTTATTCATTTTTAAAAATTTTATTGAGAAGCCGGGCTTGGTGGCGCAGGCCTGTAATCCCAGCACTTGGGAGGCTGAGGCAGGAGGATTGTTGTGAGTTCGAGACCAGCCTGAGCTACAAAGTGAGCTTAAGGCCAGCCTGAACTGCATAGTGAGACCCTGTCTCAAAAAGACCAAAAAAAAAAAAAAAAAAAAATTTTATTGAGAAACAAATAGCAGTGAGATAGTTTCACAACTGATTAATAGGAAAATTTCAATAATGAGTACATTGCATATTTTTGTGTTTTTAGTGGTTATTCATAGACCAAGATGCAGGCATGATATTCTGTCCAAATACTACTAGTACAAATTTTTCTTTCAATTGAATTAACTATTCAGTTATCTATCCTAACTATTTTGCATATACAGATACAAAATGGTCCTTCATTTGTACCCTCTTTTCTTTGTTTAGTTTTGTTAGTATTCCACTGCCCTTTACATATTGTAGCTGTGTCAGTTCAGCAAAATAATCCAATATAGTCAACTAGTCCATAACAGTAGTGGATTATCCATGAGACTGGCAATGTCAGAAGTTGTTGACTTGAGCACTTTACAGCTCAGCATATTAATGTGGCTTTACTTTTCATAGTTCCTTATTGTACTTATACACAATAGTAATAATAAAAAATCAGCATTATAAAACATACAAAATTTCACTAAACAAAATAACCAGAATTGAAAAACAGTTAACATATTGTATGATGTTATCTCAAAATGAGTTGCTTAGACTAAGGCTAGGGATATAGCTTAGCAGTATAAGTGTCTGCCAGGCAAGTATAAGGTCCTAAGTTCTATCCCCATTACAGGAAATAAATAAGCCAGTTTCTTAGGTTACCAGTTATCACCATGCAAAATTGGTTTAAAAACAAAACAAAACAACAAAAAGTTATAAGAAATTTGAAAGAAAAAAATAAGAATAAAAAGAAAAAACATAAGCATTAACTGCTTCTTTCAAAAGAATCGCTAAATTACCAAATTATCGTTTAGCAGCTTTTAACATTATGCTCTTGTAATGAATTTTCTGGAATCTTGACTATTGAATGCATTATAGACTTATTTTGGTCATGGACAGTTGGAGTCCTATATGCCTCACTTATTTGTATGGTAAATTCTTTTTCACATTCTAGAATTTTTCTGCCATTAATTTTGTGAAAAGATTGGTTTTTATGTCATTTACATTGTCTCTGCTTCTTCGTTGCCTCTGATCCAGATGTTGTTCCTTTTTTGCACCATCACAGCTGTTGGATTAGTTTTTCAAAATTCATTGCTATTTTTAAAGGAATATATATTTTTTGTAACTGCTGAGCACAATTCTGTCTTCATATTGGTTCATGTGGCTATATATACTTTTGATAGAATTTTCAATCTCTTGTCTATTTTTTGTGTGTGTTTTATGACTTCTATTTGTTTCTTATGTTGGACATTTATGATTTGCATCATTTTCCCAAGACCCTCTATTTTTCCCTGTGTGTATTACAAATTCCCTGAGCAAAGTCTTCATTATGATCTTTTTAATCTGAGATATTATTATACAATTTCACTAATTTGTTTTTTACAGCTGCTATTACCATTTCATGAGATTCCGGTGGGTGGCTTCCGATTTCCTCTACCTCCTTGACTCCTGGTCTTGTCTTGAGTGGGCTGGAGCTCTGGAGCTGCATTTTGCTTCTCCGTCATCATTTTCTATTTTATGTTTATCATTTGAATTTATTTTCTGTGTTGAAGCATCTAAATCACTTTGGTGGGTAGGTTTTCAGGATGTTTGAGGTGTTTCTTCAATATCAGTTTCTCAGCATTGTCTTCTAAGTATCGCTGCTTCTTGGCATTTGTGTCTGGTCCAAGATTCTGCCTCCCCAGTATTAGAATGAGAAGATGCTTACTCCTATCCTGATATGCCATAAACTAATGAATGAATATAGATCTAATAATTCTTAAGTATCAATATTAAGTCAATACACATTATGTTACAAGGTAACAAAGATATCAGCCTAATGTATGCATATTAACATATACTAAAGAAATACACAATAATTACAACCCTTATTTCTGTACCTGGTCATGTAATTATAGCTGATATTTATAGTAAATTTATTGAGTCATTTGTAGGAAACTAGGTGCACCTTGAGCCATGCCGATACATAAAATCAGTCAGACACATAAGCATAAACACTGTCAAATGAGTAAACTAAAATATAGAGAAAGAATAGAATAAAAGATAGATCATAGGAGATAGGCAGATAGATTTCCTGCAAATGGGAGGAGTACTAAGATACTGAGTAAAGAAAAAGTAAGAGGAGGCAGATGCTGGCATCTCCGTGGCAGCTGTGACAGCGCTCTCCAGGGACTCCTCCCGCAGGTGTAGAATGGAAACCCATAATGAGAAGCTCACCACCCTTGATGCCGAAGAGGATGCCGGGGTGCCAATCAACAAGATCACTGTAGTGGGTGTGAGGCAAGTTGGTACGGCGTGTGCTATCAGCATGCTAGGAAAGCCTCAGGCTGACGGACTTGCTCTTGTGGATCTTTTGGAAGATAAACTCAGAGGAGAAATGGGGGATCTGCAGCATGGCAGCTTGTTTCTTCTGATGTCTAAAATTGTGGCAGATAAAGATTATTCTGTAACTGCCAACTCAAGGATTGTGGTGGCACCTGCCGGAGTCCATCAACAAGAAGAGAAACATCAGTATCTTCAAGTTCATTGTTCCTCAGATTGTCAAGTACAGCCCTGACTGCATCACATTGTGGTTCCCAACCCAGTGCATATTCTTACCTATGTTACCTGGAAACCAAGTGGATTGCCCAAGCACCGTGTGACCGGAAGTGGATGCCATCTGGATTCGGCTCAATGTCACTATCGTATGGCTGAAAAGCGTGGCATTCTTCCCAGCAGCTGCCACAGGTGGATGTTGGGAGAGCACGGCGACTCGAGGGTAGCCGTCTGGAGTGGAGTGAATGCAGCAGGTATTTCCCTCCAGGATCTGAATCCCGAAATGGGCACCCACAACCATAAGGAACTGGAAGGAAGTGCATAAGATCGTGGTTGAAAGCACCTACAAAGTCATCAAACTAAAAGGGTACACCAACTGGGCCATTGGCTTGAGTGCAGCTCATCTTACTTCAGTCCAGCCTGCAGAATCTATCCAGAATTCACCCAGTGTCAACCATGGTCAAGGGCATCTACAGCACTAATCAAGTCCTCCTGAGACTTCCCTGCATGCTGAATCCTCGGAGCTTGACCAGCAATGTCAACCAGAAGCTGAAGAATGAAGAGGTCACTCAGCTCAAGAACAGCGTGGGCACCCTATGGGACATCCAGAAGGACCTAAACGACCTGTGACTACTGCGTTATAGGCTATAGATGTTTAGAAACTACTCTGTGAATAATCCTGAGCCTTTAGCCTTCATCCACACCCATAGTCACAGTTTGCTTCTTCCTTAATAGCTGATAGGAACCCCCAGAATCGAAGCCCAGGCTTGGATTAATGCTTGCAATGTGAGCTCTTGAACAAATAAAATTAACTATTGCAGTGTGAAGAAAAAAAAAAAAGAAGAGGAAGAGAACAGAATGAAAAAAAAGAGTTAAGTTGGATTACACACATATTCCAATCCCACAAGCAGTGTACTCATTCTGTGCTACAAGCATGTACTGTTAAAGACAAAAATTGAAAAACAATTGAAAGTGTATCCCTCAGATTTAATCCCAAGTGCTGAACATATTGTATGATGTGTAAATTAGCTCTCAATTATTTTGGGAAGAACTTGTTCCATTATCATCTGTCCATTCACATAAAGAAACTGAGGCTCAGAGTAATTAAAAACCTTCAAATGATCAAACAGCTAATAAAAATCAGCAACGAAATTCAAACCCAAATATTGCAACTTGAGAGGAATGGATCCAGTGCTTCACAGTGTCAGAATTCAGCACCTGCAATGCATATAATGCCATTTCCTTGAATATACATGAATAAGATTACAGCATTTTCTTCTTTTAATGAAGACATTAATGTCCCTTGCCTTATGTTAATGTGGAAGTCAAATGCCTGCCACAAATACTTTGAAGCAGACAGTTATTTTTTTTTTCTGTCAGTTGATTTATTTGAATCCTACTCATGCACTGTCTTGATGTAGTTCTACTTCTGTCAATGCTGGGTTAGCAAGCTTCTATACAAGAGGAATTAGAAATGAAATGCTATGAAATTGAGACATGTACCCCTTGTAGACCTTCAGAGCACTGCTTTGTGCTAAGAAACCTATCAAGTGAACTTCTATAGTAGTAACTAATTAAGCTGACAGGAAAATATGAGCTCTTAAATAACGTATCATGCTGAAAATATTTTTTTTTTTGTCCAGTAAGTTATATGGATCTGAAAGCTTTATAATTTCTTATCCACTTATTATAAGATAATAATGCCTGAGCACTGTTAGGTCTTGATCATGTGCCTTTTGAGATAATGTTCCTTATTTCTTTTACCAGCTTGGTAACTTACATTTACACAATGTCAAAATTTATAAAGGATTCCACTTAAGGGCTCATCTTAAATTTTTGATCTCACATGCCAAATTTCATCATTTAATAATGGAAAATAGCCTGAGAATACTATGCTTTTTAATTTAAGATGAATAATCCATGGTCATTTGTGAGTTTGACAAAATCAAGAGTTGTTCTAATACCTCATATTTATGAGAGTACTTTGTCTGATTAATCTAAATATTGGATGAGATGCTAAACTATACATTTCATTATGCTGTGCAGTGTCTCCTCAGCATGTTTATTATATTCAATTGAGTTTTGTTAATATCAGTCTATCTTGTGAACTGAGTATTCTTTTTATGGTTTTTCTTTGCACTGTTTTCTACACACATGTTTAATTTTCCTTTTGATCACCTACTTACTTAGTATTACTTTCTAAAGCAGGTAGAGTAAGACAAAATAATATTTTCCGAACACCAAAGAAGGTAAATAAGCACTAGAAATTAAGAATTCTAATCATGTATTCATATGCTTAAATTCCACTAATTTCTAACAAATTAATCATAAGGAAATGAAAGGGAAATATTTTCATGAAAATCCAGAGTTCTAGCTAACTTGGGACAAATTATATAAAGTTTTTATAACATGTGCTCTATAATTAGGAGACAGGGATAGGAGTCAGGGTGCTTCTAGTTCCAATATTTCATTCGGTCTATGATCTTGTAAATCAAACTTCCATGGCTTCATCTTGAAACTGAATTTCTAGGCAAAATACATTGGACCAAACAGGTTAGATTTTTCTCAGAGGAAACATTTCTCATGTGTTTTCTCTTATATGATAAACTCAAAATATAAATCAAAAGCAAAATAAAAGATGGATAGTAGAAAGTAGAGATATCATTTCAAATAGAAAAGGAAATAAGAGAAAGAGAGAGGGGAGGAAGAAGAAGGAAAAGAGAGGAGGAAAAAGTCTAAAAAAGTCATAAAAATAAGGCTTTCGTGAATGAGAAATGGATCAAGAATTGGAAAGAACGTGAAGAGATGGGGGGAGCTAGGAGTGGAGGAGGAATGAGGATGTATTAGGAGCATATTGCCTCCCTGTGATAGGTGTGATAATTATGTATGCATGTTTATTAACACAATAAATTTAAAAATTAATAAATTTATGATTTTATTTATTGTTAAAGTATAAATTATACCATAGTCTCAAACTCTTAAAAATAAAAGTAGAAACTGGCTAGATTGGTTAGGGAAACTTGTAACTGCCATATAGAGAGAAGATAAATTTGATTTTATGCTCTTTTTATATCATTTGTTACCTTGTGAAATGGAAGGCATTAAATTATTGAAGTAGAAAATATTTTGCAAGAAACAAATAGAAACAAGTAAAAACTTACATCTGTTTATCCTATAAATATTTTAAGTCAGTTGCAACAAACTTTTCACAACTGTACATCTGTGACTTGTTTTCATTAAAGAATCACCGATGTTCTTCTTCTAGCAATATTTTCATTTAATATCACTTTTCTCAGTAATGTAGTTCAACTTCATGGAAGATAATTATTTCTTAAACCGATTTTTTAATGTTCTTAATTTTTATCACTATGTTGATTGCATTATTCAATACATTTAAGGAAACAATATATTTATTGCCCAAGCCACAGTATATAGGACACAAGAGTGTAACAGTACAAAAAGCTGTAAGTCCATATTCAACAAACTTCACTATCTAGAGGGGCATTGTATGCAATAGCAGTGGAGATGTCCTTAAGAAGGTCTAGTGGTATAACCTTTCTTGGAGCACAATTATAGTACAAAATTGTTGAATAAAAATTTATGCTATTATTAGAAACACTTCTGATAATTCATGAAATGTTGGCAGTAAAACAGATATTAATGATATCCGAGTAAAAGCAGTAATTCTTTTCTCATGAAGAATCTGCAAATGTTGCCATGCTCGCCCCGCCCCAGGGGTGCACTGAGAGGACAACTGAGACTGGGCGTGGTGGCACACACCTGTAATCCCAGCACTTCAGAGGCTGTAAACAGTTGAATCGCTATGAGTCTGATCTAGTAGTGAGACATGGTACACCCTGTAGACCCGTCCCTAAAATAATACAGAAAAAATTGTAATATGGGATGTTCTTGAAAATTGTTTAGTTTGTTTTCTTTAGAATTTTAAACTTCTTCTGTATGAATCACATGCATTCATTTTTGTGGCTATTATTTTTGTTTTGTTTTGTTTTGTTTTTAAAATGGAGATTGAAATCAAGCACTTGTCAAGCGCCCACTTATGCACTAATCTAAATCTCCAGCCCCAGCATTTATTTATTATTATTATTATTTTTATTGAAGAACAAATAGCAATGAGACAGTTTCAAGACAGATTAACAGGACAGATTTGATAAATTAATACATTGCAAGATGTTTTTGTAATGTTTTGGTGTTGTACAAGGTGCATATGATATTATACTTACAGGCATCATTATAGCAGATGTCTCTAATCAGTGAATAAAGAGAGTGTAGCTATATAATTATCTTATATTTTATAGTAGAATTATATCACAGATTGAATAGTTAATACTTTCTACTTTGTTATTTTCCTAGTAGTTTTCCATAGAAACCAATATAATACCTTGTCCAACCACTATTAGTGTAAATTTTGCTTCTCATAGAATTATACAGAAGCACGGCATATTTATTCTAACTGTACTGTTTATACACACACATCATGATTCTTCCTTTGTATACCCGCCCTTTTTTTTTGTCTGGACCTGCTAAAGAAGAGCACTCCGTTGTCATTAAACCAATTTAGGTGCCTGAACTTTGCAACACAATCCAACACAGTGCAGAATTCTACAATAATAGTGAGTTATCTGAAGAAGTTGTTGACCATAGCCATTTACAACTCAACTTATTGTTATGGCCCCACGTTGTATACCTCATTTTTATACTTTTCTGCTGTATGGTTAAGATCAATATAGAGCAAGACCTATATACCAACACATGTACTTTTTGCTTCTGATGAGGTCAGTGATGTCCCCTCAGGGTTTATCTTGAAATCCTGTACCTTACTCTGTAGATCCTTTGTCTGTGTCAGCCATGTGGATGAGTCACAGCCAATGCTTGTCCAGTTTGCTTTCTGTGAGAGCCTGAGAGAAAGTTTTCTCTCCATGTGACTCTCCCCAGGCACACTATAGATCATCAATCACCTTCCTCTGTGGCTCCATAGTCTCCTTGATCAGAAAATTTGGGGCACAACTGAGTTTCATGATGTTACAGTACAGGTTCTCCTATGTTCTGAGTCTTCGTTGACCTTGAAAGGCTATGGACAAAATGTTGGTTCGCCTTGAAGCTCTTCTATTTATCCAATTTTGATCTGTGAACTTAGGTTGTTAACCACCCAGAAGAAAAGCTGATTAGTAACCCTGCAACACATGCCATTCAGTTTGCCCTAGCTTCTGACTCAATTGTGTTCAGTTGTTGTTGTACATTTCTATTTGTTTTTTTTTTTTGATACTTTTTTTTTCCATTTATTTTTATTTTATTGAAATACAAATGTCAATCAGACAGTTTCAAAACACCATAACCATACAGAGTGGATGAAATAATACATTGCAAACTGTTTTCATAATGTTTTGGTATTGTACAAGGTGCATACATGATATTATATTTACAGGTATTTATGTAGCTGAATTATATCAAAGATTCAATAATTA
>PVKA01050155.1:0-12869 GCA_004027165.1 Ctenomys sociabilis | reverse complement strand
GCAATATTATGAGACTCAGGTGAGCTCCAAATTTTCTGAGCAAGGAGATTGTGGAGCCACAGAGGAAAGAGATTGAAGTTCTATAGTGTGCCTGGGGAGAGTCACATGAAGAGAAAACTTTCTCTCAGGCTCTCACAGAGAGCAATCTGGTCAAGCATTGGCCATGACTCATCCACATGGATGACACAGACAAAGGAACCCATGTGATTTCTTAAGAGTTATATTTGCCTTTCTACGACTGGTTGTAAGTTAAAAAGAGAAACAAACCTGGAACACACAAATAGTTCACTGATGTTTTAATCTTAAATTTTGGAGTTTTGCAACATAATGATTTGGTAAATAAGTGAACAATCAGTTATGTCAACCCACAAATACTTGCTTCTATTTTCTGCATATATTATCAATTGAGAAATAAATGACCTATGAAGTTTGAACTTAGCCCAATGTACCTGACTTGGATCTGGCTGCTGTGCTCAGCTTCTTCCTGCTGCAGCCCGTGGAAGTGAACCCACTGTGCCCCTCTGGCACAATGTTCTGCTCCTGGATTAGCTGTGTGGTTCTGGTGCCTAGCTTCTCTGCAGGGATAGTATTCAAAAAGAATATCATGGGTCAGCCTGATATCTCAAAGGACTAAAGCACCTGCTTAGGTAAAGTGCAGTGGCCAGGGTTCAATCCCTGGCCTGCTCTCTGAGATGATGATTGAGATTGGGCATGGTGGCATGCACCCGTAATCCTGGCTTTTGGGAGGCTCAAAACAGGAGAATCACTATGTGTCTGATCTGTGTAGTGAGACCCTGTAAGCCCTGTCCTAAATATAGAAAAAAAGAAAAAGAATTACATGCATTTAACCAGCACAGTGAATTCTAAGCATTCGACATGGTTTGACCTATGAAGTGGAAGAGTGGTAAAATACATTTATAAGAGAAAAAGACAGGACTATCTATATTTCTTGACTTTTGCCAAGCCAGAAGGGTTTCTCTGAGATGAAATGATGCACCCCAGGAAATGGAAGATAGGCTGCACATTCACAATAGTGCAGATATTTTACAGGAGACATGCTTGCACAAACTTTGAAATCCTCCTTGCTTACTAATGTCCATTGCATTGTTCCTACCATTGTGTCTTTGGACTGCCATAATTTCTAACGAGGAATTTATATCTATGCCTCTAACTCCCTATCCAAAATTACGCTTCAACCTCCAATAGTCCACATACGTTATTCCAAATAGTGAGCCTTACAAGTGTCATGAGTGATCTTTTGATGTTTAAATCTAACCGTTAAGAACTTTGGTTTGATTAAGATGAGAGAGATTTGATTTTCCCTGGGAGACAGGGCCAGGAGCCACACAAGGCCAGACACTGTATGAGTAGTGAGGCGCAGTTCCTGGACAGCTTTCAGGAAATGGATGAGCCCGGAGCCAGGCCACACATCTCCTGCATCTACCTTCTGTGTGGGAATATGTCTTCTGTAAAATATCTGCCACTATTGTAAATGTGCAATGTATCCTCCATTTCTTGGGATGCATCATTTCATCTTAGAACAAATTCCAGCACAGCCACCCTTTCTGGCTCAGAAAAAGTCAGGAAATACAGTTCTGTCCTTTCCTCTTATAAATGTAATTCACTACTTTTTCACTTGAGAGGCCATCCTATGTCTAATGCTTAGACGTCAAAATTAGATAGGAAAGGCTGGCTTTTAACTCTACATGCACTGAGATTCATTATATTTACATTCTTATTTTGCTCTATCCTTACTAGGCAAAGTTTTAGTCACTTTATTCATTTTTTTTAATTTTTTTAAATTTTTGTTTTTTTGAACTACAAATATCAATGAGACATTTTAAAGATACCTTGACAAGATGGATTTGATAAATTAATACATTGCAAACTGTTTTCATAATATTTTGGTATCATAGAAGGTGCATACATGATATTATACTTACAGACATTATTATACCATATGTCTCTTATCATTAAATAAAGAGAGTGTAGCTGTTTGTGTATCTTATTTTTTATACCTGAATTACGTCAAAGATTCAATAATTAATACTTTCTACCTTGTTATTTTCCTAGGGGTTGTCCATAGTACTAGAAGCTGACATAGTATCCTGTCCAACCACCATTAGATCAAATCTTTCCTCTCATAGAATTATGTAGAAGCACGGCATTATCTATTCATCATTTAGTAATTGTGATGTCCTTCTTGTTGTTCCAAATCCACTCTACTATTTATTTACCTCCCTGAAAACAATGTTTGATTTTCTTTTATGATTAATGTTCTTAGTATGGATTTAATTTATTCATTTTTAGAAATTTAAATATTAAATTTTATATTCATTTATTAAATGTTAAGTCATTATCAGATATTTCTGTTCTCTTACCAATCTGAGACTCCATTTCTTCAGACCTCTGAAGTGCTGCAGAATCAGTGGGTTCATGATCTTTCAATGTAGTGTACAAAACATTCCATGAATATGCTCATTATGCAGTGGTTTCTGGTCTCCTTGTTTTGAATTGTACTCTTTGGAAAATGCCAGTTTCTGCTACCACAGAGCATAGAAAGCATTTCTTTCTCAAAGCTGCCATTGGTTCTCTAGTAATAAAGAGGTTGCCCAGGCTTTATAATAGGAAAGAAAAGTAATAATTTCTAAATGATGACTTGAACTATGAAAAGTTCTAAGTTGGGCAGAAATGATTAATTTTATAAAGTAACTTCCCTTTAAATGAAGCATACATCTTTATATAATCATTGAAAGTTTTATTATATTATTTACCATGCACTGAGTACCCTAATATAGAATTTGCCTAAAATCTAGGATAGATGTGCCTTTGAAAATTTGTGTTTATGAAGTTTACTTGAATTGTGCCATAAGACCATAAGGGTATTTGAGAAAATATATTGATTTGTGTAAGGTATTTGTTTTTTTAATATTACCAATAATATAAAGCCACCAAAATATATATATATATATTTCACAATTTTGTCATACTGATAAAAATTGGAAGGTTATTGGCCACTATTTTGAGTACCTCATTAATTTTAGAGGCCAACAGTAACTTGTGGTAATCTTGTGATGTCTCAATAAATCTACTGTTGAAATACTTATTCAAATTTTTATTTTCCTGATATGCACATTTTGCTAGGCTTTAGGTATTTTTTATTTTTTTTAAGAAGAATGAAAAAATAACAATAAAAACAATACAGAATTTTAAAACAAGATGTTAGGATATTAACAGTGCTTGCTATATTTCACTTTTTTATCTTCAAAATCATTGTTCATGTTACTGGATATAGTTATGCAAAACTGATCAAACAATTAAGCACCTTTCATTTCAATAAACCAATAGAAAATTATCTTAGCTGTCTTGTGTGTGAATTTTCTGTTTATCTTTCTTTTGATTGGTACTATATATTTTATTTTGAAATGACTCATTATTTTATATAATTATGAGGCATATTGTAGTATTTTAATAAATTCATACAATATCTAACGATCATATCTGTAGAATTTATATATACATCACCTGAAGCATTTGCCATTTTATTAAGAATATTCAGAGACATAGTAAGTCTTTTAAACTATGCAATGAGTTGTTCTCAACTACAGCTACCTTATCATACTATAGGAGATCAGAAGTCATTCTTTTCATCCAGCTCTTCCTGTACCTGCGAACGGGCATCTTCTCCCTGTTTTCAATTTTTGAGACAGGCTGGACTTTCACTTACTCTGCAGCCCAGATGACTTACAAATCACAGCAGTCCTCCTCCCTCATCCACTGAGTGTTGAGATTATAGGTGTGTGTCCCCTTGCCTGACCAGCTATGCCCACTCTTACCTACTTTTCTCTTTCCACATGCCCTGAGTCTAGCAAGCATTATTCTATATCCTAATTGGGTGAGATCAAACCTTTAATCTTTTATCAATCAGTAATAACATGAGGCATTTGTCCTTCTGTGCTTGACTTACTTCACTTTCCAACACCCTCTGGGTTTATTTAAATTATTTTACAAATGAATAATATTCAATTGTTTATGTACACCATTTTTCTTCATCTATTCATCTGTTGATGGACACTGGCTGAGTTCACATCTTGGTTGTTATGAGTAATGTTGAAATAAGCACAAGTGTACATGTCTCACTTATCACATACATTTCATACTGCATGAATTTACTGCATTAAGTGCTGAGAAAGATAAAAGAAAAAAATATGCTTTCTGACACTTCTTTGTAAAATTTATGATGGGTGAAAGACAAAAAAAGTAGATGCCGAAAGCCTATTTAGACAGAAAAAACATGAGAAAAAAGCTGACTTTATGAGTCTTCCAGAAATACTGAATGCAAAAAGACACTGGGACAGAACCCCTGAAAGTTTCGAATGGAATTACGTATTTAAATGAAAGTATTAAATAAATATGAAACACAATCCTTTGAACAAAATGAATAAATTTTTTAAGTACAAACCAAATTTGAAAGTTTATGATCTACTGCACCTTTACCTAAAAAGAGAAACAAAAAATTTAAAATTATAAGAATATATAATACATTCAAAATAAAATAAGATAAAATTAAAATTTTAAAATAAATAAAATTAAATTAAAATTCTCTGCTATCTAAAAATCCCCTTTTAATTTTTTTTCTAACTTTTGCTGTTGTTTTTGTACAGAATCTCACTACAGTTTGGACTCACAGTGATCCTCCTGTCTCAGCCTCCCCAGTGCTGGGATTACAGGTGTGTGCCACCATGCTGGTTTCTGGGCGTTCCTGCAGTTGCAGGGCCAGCATGGCATGTGATACCCAGGATTGAACTCAGGACCTTGCATTTGCCAGGCAGGTGCTTAAACCGCTGAGCTACCTCCCCAGCCCTAAAAATATCCCCTTTTAAATAATAAAATGATATTTTCTTTGTGGTTTAATAGAAATGCAGTCAAAATAAGATATATTTCATATAATAAATAACATAACTATGAGGATATATGACAATCTGTGGACTAAATAAAGCACTGATTTTATTCATGAGGAAAATTTTAAAGTCATGGTATTTAATTTAGAATTCAGAAAAGGCCATGGTCATATATTTAAAACAAATTTCATGTTTTTAAATTATGTGATTGTCTTCTTATTGATAATACTGCACAAAAGAAAATTTAAGTTGATGTAAATGCTGCATATTATAGGTATATGGTTAGAGCAGAGGTTATGGAATTTTACCAATAGAGAAAGAAAAGTCATCTTAGCATTATCAATGAATTTTTCCATTGTTGGAACAAAAGAGTTGAAGATGGGAGCATGACAGTGAAGCTGACTTAGCTCACAGATGCAGAGACTTCATTGTCTGCCACCTGTCAGGCAGAAATCTCCAGGTAGAGGGGCCTGGAACAGCACAGTACTCAGATGTTCACCAGGTGGCATTGGATGAGGTCTTCCTACAGAAGAAATGGGAACCTCATTTCATTGCCACCCACAGAATGGGTTATAATTTGTCATTGAAAAAAATTTTTAGGATGTGTCAGTAAACACATAGGTAGAATGGAACAAGTACATACTCAGAGAAAGTAGTATGGGCGTTGTAGAGGGAGGCATCTTACAGTTGAGAGTGGAAGCATTAATTTGCTTTTGGTGTTTTTGTAGACAGTATTATCTGCATAGTTACTGGTTGGTGGGCTAAGTTGGAATGCAGATGACTCACAAGTGTTTGAAGTTTTAGAGTACAGTGCCCAATTTATAGTGCTAATTTTTTGAAAGTGAAGTCTCTAGAATTTGTCAATCCATAGCATTAGATAAAAAGGTGTAGGCTTCATTACAGGTGAAAATCATAGGCCCATCACCTTTATAAGACTCTTAAGGTCAGATTTTTGGAAGAGAAGTCAGTCATCATAAACTTTGGTAGATTTGATCATGTCCTGAACTGCCATTTTCTCAAATGGACAATTTTAAAATTCTGATTCATCTGATGAAGACTACTACAAAGCAGCTCTGAGCAGGGCTTAAATTAACCAGTCAGCTTTCCACTCACTTGTGAGTCTGTCCAAAGTTCGGTCCCCCTGCCTGTAGATGGGCAGTGGACTCACAGTAAGTGAATCTCAGTGAGTCACTGATCCCTACTGTGGCCTGAAGGTGAGGCCGTGAAGCCTCCTCGGATAAGGCAAAGTCCCAGCTAAGGACAACTACTCCAGTTCCAACAAGATAAACACTGTAGCCTCAGGCAGTGGGCTCCTGGGTGGAGACCTCCCTGGAGCTCATGCAGTGCTCCTAAGTTAACTTACTGCCTTACTTAGAGAAGTTCCTGAGTATTCACCTCCCGTGCTCTGCTAACTAAAATACGTGCCGCCCAGAGATGATCTTCATCTTACTCACCAGAGAATCTTGAATTCTATGAGAGTTTTGGTCTTCATGGAGCCCTCAAATGATACCATGTGTCTCTTATTTAGCCTTTGCTGTCCTCATATTTGGGGCATCGTGGACTTGATCACTGTGCAACAACTAAGGGAAAATATTAACCTGATATTTACCTACACTCTTTTCTACTTTCCTGTATTTCAGTTTAATGGTGGTTGGAGGGCAGCGCCCTTGCAATCCACTTGCCTCTTCAGGAGTCTCTTCAGTAGGTTGGTTGACACCACAGTAGTCAATGTATTGGGCTTTTATTGAACAGAAGGTACAGCATAAAAATACAATGCAAATATTATTTACTGCTTTTCAAATTCCACAATCAGTCTTTAGAGAACTTATACAGAATTTGATATTATTAAACAATATAATGTAAATATATAGTTGATTTTGATGAGTATGACTTGATATAAAAATTTGGTAGATTAAGGAGAGGAGGAGAATACTGTCTGAGTGCAGTATCCTCTAAAATTTATGTAGCTTATTCTAATGTAAATGAAATACAAATGTACTTGTGAATGCAAAAATCGAGTTGTATATTTAAAGATTTGTGGGCCAGCCAAATAGCCAGCAGATTAAAGCACTGCAAGCAGACTCAGGGGCCATGGATTCGATCTCCAGACCTCCCCAGATGCACCCCTCTAGGGGGGCAGCATGCTGAGATAGCAACTGAGACTGGGTGTGGTGGTGCACCACTATAATCCCAGCACTTAGGAGGCTGTAAACAATTGGATTACTACACCTGTGCACATGACAGCATTTAGGGTTACAAAGGGGCCGGGGTGGTGGTGGTGGAGGAATGGCTCAGTAGAATAAGTACTTCCCTGGCAAGCGCAAGATTCTGAGTTCAATCCCTGGTTCCACCAAAAACTAAAAATAAAAAATAAAGATTTGCAACATCACTGTTATTAGTGTCCTTCATTGGTGTTATTTTCCATCACTGGGGACCCTCTTCTGAATTTTAGAATCTTTAGCAAAATCATTAGTTTATACTTACTGATGAGAATACTTTTACCTTATCTAAGGCTTAATGAACAAACTATCTCTATTTTGTTGAATAATTACTAAGAGGGAAACATATTTTTGGAAACCAATTTAAGTAAGTTTTCTACATGATAGCTAATATGCCCATCGAAATTGGATCAAAAAGACAGTCTCACCTCCTTCAATCAGGTCCACCTCTTAACAGAAGAAATCTCAGCCATGCATTCATGAATGTATTAGTCCACTGATGAATATAATGCCTTCATGATCCAGGTGCCTTCCAAAGCCCCTCCTCTGAACATGCGAGACTTTAGTGGGACGTGATGGGCTTAAAACACCATGATCTACCCTTGACACTGGAAAGGTGCAGGACTATCTCATTATGCTAAATTAGTTTTGTTTCTAAGAGTTATCAGTCTTAACGTTTCCAAATTGGTGAAAAGGTCAAATTCCAAGTCTGTTCTGAGACTCAAGACAAATTCTTTGATTCTGAGGCCCTGTAAAAATGAAATATAAAGTTAAATACTTCCAACATTCAATGACAAAAATGTAAACATACCCATTCACAAAGAGTAATATAGGAACAGAAAGGAAGCAGATCAAAGAAAGTGAGAATCCTTCAAGGTAAATCCTAAATCTTCTCACTTTTTAAATGTATTTAGTACAGGGTCTGCAGGGTCTCACTATGTAGATCAGACTTGTAGTGATTCTCTTGTTTTCAGCCTCCCAAGTGCAGGGATTACAGGTGCATGCCACCACGCCCAGTCTCAGTCATCATCTTAGCATGCCCTGGGGTGGGGCTGGCACAGTCTGCCAGGGATCCAACTCCAACTGCTGCACTCTGCCTAAGCAGGTGTTTTAGTCCACTGAGCTATTTAGCTACCCCTAATCTTCTCATTTCTAATCCACCATGTAAAATAGATTTTGGTCAGATATAAACTGCAAAGGGCTGAGGCGGCTCCACTCTTATTCCATACTGGCTATAGCCTCTGTGGCCTGTCACTTGTGCTGACTGCCTATGGATTTCCACTTCAACCATTTCATGTTGCTGACATTTCCAACTTCTTTGAGTCTACACTGAAACTTCAATTTCATTTTCACACCTTCACATATTGCTTTCTCTGGGCATATTGCCTGCCTTTTAATGATTATTTTCTGAAATCTGGATGAAATGCTCCCCACTGCACAACTCTTGCATTCTGCATGCCTGTATAATCAGCACCACATGCATGGTCTTCTGCTGACTGTGCTCATACCCTGGCCCACTTGGAACATGACTTCTGTGAACTCTGAGTTTGGATGGTTGAATTCAACCAAAAACTTCACTTAGTGCCCCTGTGTTAGCTGAGTGAACTGTAGTTCTCTTATCAAAGCAAAGTCTTCCAAAGGAGTTAACCTTTGTATAACCTTAACTTTGTGATGGATGGAAAGTATGCAATTCTTGAAATGACTTATTTTTTCTTATTTTACTGATGCCAAAACTTTGGTTTTGTTTAATGCTCTGTTATTGTGAGCAACAACTCTCTTTAGCCAAATTTTCCTCCTGTCCAATCTGTACTGTTTTCACATGTTTTTGCCTTGGGTTTTGCTCATGATTTTCTGCGTAATTCTGGATGAAAGGACCCAGCAGTATCTATATCACAACCTAAATGGTGGGCTGCCTTGAAATTTTCTTGCCAAGGTTACTTAGTACACCAACTTTAAGTTCAATCTTGAAAAATATCATCAGATATGGACAAAATGTAGAGAATTTATGTGCTAAAATGTAACATGAATAGCATCTATTGAATTTTCCAATAGTGTCCTTGTTTGCAACATTAACCTGTACCTGGCTTCTGCTTTCAGAATTACTGTTGGTATTCTGGTTTTCTATGCTCTTGCTGTGATAAAATTTCACATCAAGCTCTGCTTATATCATTTAAGACATATACTGTTGAAAAATTTCAGGCAAGTGAGATAGCTCAGCAGTCTGAGGCCCTACTAGGCAATTTCAAGGACCTGGGTTCAATCCCAGTTATCACATGCTATGCTGGCCTTGCACCAGCTGGCTACCGAAGCTGGTCATGGTGTTACAAGCCTGTAATCCAAGCACTGGGAAGGCTGAGACAAGAGGATCCCTGTGAGTTTGAACTGCATAGTGAGACCCTGTACTAAAACAAACAAACAAATAAATAAATAATTTAAAAAGTTCTGTTGCCCATTTCTCTAAATATTTTAAACTATTCCGTCAAGTCAGTCACAAAATGTTCTGAACCACACAGTGAAGTGTAATCACCATCATGTTCCTCTACTGCTAGCAATATACGTTGCTAGTCACTTTCCATTACTGGAATAAAATATCCAACATGCACAAAATAAAAGAGAGATTTACTTTGGATTGTGGTTTTAATGGGTTCAGGCCAAATATACTTCTGCAGTAAAACAGAGTTGTTATAGCAGAGAGGCTTCACAGAGGAAATCTGCTCAAGCTTTGGTAGAAAGATAGAAAAAAGGGAGGAGAAAGGAACAAAAATACACTCTTCTACATCAAGCTCCCAGTGACCCATCTTCTTCAACTGGGCCTCAAATCATAGCCACACTTTTAGCTAATGAACAGATTAATTCTCTTATGAGTATATCACCCCATAACCCATAACTTTAAAAAGCCCTATGTCTCAACAGATGAGAACTTTGGATCTGAAACTTAACAAATACATGTACAGAATTGCCAAAATCAAACTCACTACTTTTGTAAGTAATAAACACTAGCTTGAAAGGGAAGTTATTTATTATTTTAGAAAGGGAAAATTGAATTGCTCTGAATTATAGCAGCCTAAATGACCAAGAATCCCCTTAACATTTTAGTCTATAAGTGGTAAAGCCAAGCTTCCCAGTCTGATAAATTAAAGCATGTATTTATGCTGTTTATAATGGTCACCAAGCAACTTCTATGCTTAATTAAAAAGTCTAGCTATACTATTATTCAAATGAGGAGCACAAAATGAACAGTTATTAATAAACTGCTAAAACACTTTTTTGGAAATTATGGACATTGCAGTTGAATAAAGAGCTGAAAATGTATGGTATAGATTTTAAAACAGGAAGTAAGACATGAAACTTGTGGGTGACATTGCTTTGGCAGACCTAAGAGATTTAACTCTGTACCACTGATAAGTAAATTAATATTTTCAGAAAGTGATTATTGAGAAAAATATTTGTATCCAAATCAACGACATTTTTTCTTTTTTTTTATTACTGTTGGCAGATGATTCTCCATGGAAAATTCTCAATTTTGTTTATCTTAAAGCAGTGGCCATGACATTCTTTTCAGAATATATTTTCAAGTCTTTTGTAGTGAAAACTGTTTTAGATGACTGAAATGAGGTCTCTCTCTACAGGACAGGTCATATTTGTCACCTGTTCAGTATTAGCAGCAACAGTTTTTCCCTTATCCAGTTATATAGTTCTCTGGGCCCTCTAAATGTGGAATTTCCATTGCAAATCTCCCACATGTATGGTTTCTACCTTGGCTAATCCCTTTGACATTTGGGGATTTGGAATAATGGAGCTCAGGCTGCTTTCAGCATTTTGAGGAATAAAGTCCTTTTTCTGTTCCAGATTTTTGGTATTTCCTACTTAACTCCAAGAAATTGCAGCAAGATACATTGTTTTTTAATCTAGCAAGTAAAGAGAGTGAAAATGTTCACTGTTCTTGACCAAAAATAGCCTTGGAAGGCATAGTACATATAAAAAATTTTAAATGAAATAAATTTCAATAAAGAATTTGTAAAAATGTAATACAAAGAGGTATTCAACAATTGGCAAATAAATTCTTTAATGGATTATATCAGATACTTTTCTCTCAGTTCTGAGACAAATACTTGACCTCCAGAACTAAGGAAAGAAAGGTTTATTTAGTTTACAGTTAGTGGAGGTTTCAGTCCATACTCAGCTGGCTCTAAGGCAGAGTGGCACATGGCAGAGGGCAGCCGTTCATGACTGTGGAAAACAGCAAAACAGCAAGAGCAAAATGGCAGGAGTAGTGGCAGCAAGGGTTACAGAAAGCAAGTCTGTCTTCCTCATGTTGCATTCAGGCTATCTGCCCCAGGCCACGCGCATAATCCTAACACTGGATCAAGAATTAACCACAACCTCTAGAAATCCACCTGATGAAGGCATGAGTCTTCGGTATTACACATAGATAGAAACCAGGACATGAATAACGTTATAAAAACTGATTCCTTTCATACTTTCCACTTTATTTCTTAGATTTTATAAGTAATACACGTCAATATGATTATTTAAGACTCTGAAGCATTTTGCATGAAAATAAAACTTCAGGCATCAATAATTTTATAATTTAACAATAATTTGAAAAAAGTTAAAAATAAACAAGTCATTGCCTGGAAAGTGCAGTTTTCTGAGTTCAATGCCCAGAACCACTAAATAAATAAATAAACAAATCTGTGTAAACATTCAGATTTTAAACTACCTTGGGATAGGAATATTACATATAACAAAGAAACTAATAAACACAAATGGCACATAAATATATGTACCTTTATATATGCACATGTGTGTAAGAGTGTGTACACACACAATTTGATTTCACATACAATGAGAAAGAGTATATTCATAGCTGTGGAGTCTAAGGAAGTAACTGGAAAGTACCAGATCATCAAGATATTAATAGCAGTGGGCTTCTGAGTCCAATTCTAAGCTAGAAAGTTAAATGGTTAGTGTGGTGCCCCTGGAAGCAGGCAAAGGATTCAACGATGGAAATGGCAATGATAGGACAAACCTGTACCAAAAGTTCCAGGGGTGAATTTTGCAGCCTGCTAAAACCAAAAATTGAGCAGGAACAGGAGATAGCAAATGGGAAATTGCAGAACAACTGTTTAAAGGTGTGAAAGGAAACATCACTTCGTGTTCACCAGTAATACTTTATTTCCAACTCTGTGTGGACATACACAATTCTAAGGAACTCTAAAACAGCTGTTTATATAAAAACATAATCCTATTATTTCAAGTGGTTAAATATATAATCACTATTCAACTATGAACTAGACATAACTTGTATCCAATTTTTTTTTATGTACTTAGTACATGGTCTACAAGGTCTCACTATGGATTGAACTGGCAATGATCCTTCTGTTTTCAGCCTCCCAAGTCCTGGGATTATAGGTTCATGCCATGACACCCAGTCTTAGCGTGCCCGAGAGGCAGGGCCTGATTGGCTTACCTGGGATGAACCCTGGTCCCTGTGCTCTGCCTAAGCAGGTGTTTTATTCTGTTGAGCTCACTGGGTGGCACTCACATTTTTTATTTCTAGAAATAAATATTTTGGTATTCTGGAGTTTTTTATAATTAAATTTATTAATAAACAGAAAAATTCAATCAATTTTCTTCTATAGAGAAAAATGAATAAATACTTAAATGCTTTAGTCTCAGATACAGTACCAAATTATTTACTATTAACATTCGTGGGGCCAGGGAGATAGCTCAGTAGAATAAGCAA
>PVKA01050154.1:0-12779 GCA_004027165.1 Ctenomys sociabilis | reverse complement strand
GCCTGCTCTCAATAGTCATTTTCTTCTACTCCAAAGTGTTGAACCCATTCACTTGTACTCTGAGGAATCAGCAAGTTGAACAAACCTGCAGAGAAGTGCTTAGAAAATCTTTTCTGCCTCAGAAAAGTACACCATTTACTGAAATAGTTAACATGAAAACAAAAATAATTCATGAAACTGGTTTACCTCTCCTGTATTAAGAACTAATAACCAATCTTTAAATGTATGACATATCAATTGTCAATGTAGTAAGAAAGTATAATTTCCTCTGAAAAAATAATTTTATTTGTGTGACTATATCATAAGGTTTTCTGTTGGACATTTTAAAATTCTAGTAACAATGAAATGTGATTTAAAAAACAGAGAGCTCATTCTATATACAATTTTTCAAGAATATACAAATAAGTATATACCTGAAACATTTCAATTAATCTATTGTACCATTTGAGATTTCTTCTACCTTTTACATATCCTTAGTTTTTAATTATATGCAAGTTTCTCATCATAAATTACACTGAATATCAAAGCTTGAAATTATATACTTTAAAGATAAATTACATTTTATTTTATCTTTAAATAAAAATGTCATTTTCTTTTACTCCAAAATTTCAAGTTTTAGGACACATAGATGTCATAATCTATAATTCTCCTGATGTTTATATATGATATCACACTGAGATTTAAAACAAAGTGTTAATTAATGTATTAATACAAGATTATCTTCATATGTGGCAATGATATTTGCTCTTGTGTACAACTATAGATGCCACATATTTCTGTAGTTGATATTATTGCAAAATATGCTTGTCTACCAAATTTAATGACAATGAGAATAGCAAATATAAAGAAATCAAAAAATTATTCTAGATTAATGGTGCACTCTGACCACAATGTATTTCAAGAAAATAAGGTATACTAAATGAGTGTAATGTTAAAAAGACATACTTTTTTACATTTCAAGAAAATCACATTATTTTCAAGAAATGGAATTTGCTTCTTTTTGAATTAAGGCAGAGGTTAATGATAGCTCCAACTAGGCAGTATGGCAGAGAAGAGAGAATTTTATTAATCATAATAAAATGATTATTGTATTCATCCACTCCAGACAAAATGAAATGTAGTTTATCTTTAAAGCATACTATTTCAAGCCCTAACATTCAGTGTGGTCCCTCTGTTAGGACCACTTAGCTGTGGAACCCAACCATCATGCTGAGGAAAGGCTCAGATTGATTCTAAGGAGCGGCCACATTGACAGCTGTGCATGGAAAAATCTTGAGCCCTTAAAACAAACTCCAGACCAGATATGTCAGTGAAGGTAACTGAAAAAGATTTCAAAACTTAAGCTTTCATGGAAAACTCAAATATTTTCTACTAATTACCATTTTTAGAGAAATACTAGATTAACAAACAAATGACATCTAACATTAGACAGGCACATCTGTTTTCCATATAAAATTATAACTTATTGAGAAATTTAAATGATACATTTTCTCACTTGTAGACTTTCAAATACTTCCACAAAAGAGTTCCAATTTCAATTTGCTTAATTTCTTTGTAAAATTAATTTTTCCTGTTTTAATCAAAATTGGTTTTATCTGTGGAACAAATTTCATATGAAAACAATATTCATACTTGGTCCGGAATTCAGTATCAATTTTCTTTCTTTCTTTATTTTTTTTTTAGTATCAATTTTCTTTAATATTTTGGGTAATTGATAAATAAAATAATGGTAACTTGTCAAAAGGAATGATAATGTGTTAAAGGAACTTCATCTGGAAAATCTGGGCTAAACTGAGAATCATATGATAAAAAGTAATTTTCATAACTACTGTAATGGAAGAAGGTAAAATTTTATATTTACATGAATAGAAAAGTAAAACAGAAACATACAAAGAAGAAGTAAATTTCTTTCAGGTAGTCAAATGCTGGCTATGGGTACAGAACAAACAAAAGAGTTATAAAGTATCAATAGTTTTCAATATATTGTAGTTTGCCTAGGAACAATATATACACATATTCTGAAATTATTACTAAAACTCAAGGCCTAGCAGCCACCACCTTAAACAAAACATTGCATTAGTATCACCATACATTTCCATACAAACATAAGTCTAGCCATCTTCTACAAAAATTGTAAAACAAATTAATTTCATAAACTGAGATCACTGTACATGTATAGAAGCAAATATGTTTAATTATTATTGTAAACTATGATTTCATCTTTAAAAATATTTTTTGCCTATTTTTATGTATTTAGTACAGGGTCTCACTACACAGCTGACTCTGATTCTTCTGTTTTCAGCCTCCCCAGTGCTGGGATTACAGACCTGCACCACCATGCCCAGACACACCGGCTCGGTGTGCACAGCTGGGACCCGCAAGGCATGTGATGCTGGGGGTCCAGCCCTGCTCTCGGCACTTGCCTAAGCAGGCAATTAGTCCACTGAGCTAACCCCCAAGCCCTTTTTTGGCTAATTTGTTTGCTATTAGCAGTTGTGACATTTTCTTTTTATGTGCTATGATTCCATCATCTTTCTTTTAATTTATGTGTTCTCAGATTTAAATTTATTTCATAATAAATCTTAAAATTGTTTATGATAATGTTTGTATTTTAATTTCTTTGTTTAGTCTAATGTAATTTTTGTGTTTATCAGCAAGTATAATAATTATTACTTCAATAATTGTAACTTACATGTCTAATATCTTGCTCCTTGTTTTCAATTGCCACATATGTTCATGTCTATCTTTATATTTGTGAAATAGTTCATCACATCTTGAATGAGCTTACACTAATAAGGACAATTTGCAATAATGTGTCTGCATGTAACTTTTTTTTTTTTTGTGGAAACAGGGATTGAACTGGGGCCCTTGTGCTTGCCAGGGAAGTGCTTATTCTGCTGAGCCATCTCCCCGGTCCCTGGATGTAACTATTATTGCTCTTCCTTTTAATGTCACACACATTTCTATGCATATTTTAAAACTCCAAAAGACATATTTCTTTTTAAATTTTTGTTTTGCAGTCTTCTACCTTTACCTCTTCTACATTTATTCTTTATGCCTTTTGTAGTTGTACCCATGCTTCAACATTCCCTTGATTTCAACTTTTTTCAATATTTCCTACCATGAAGTTATGCCGATTATTATATTTCATTGCCTTGTGTTTACTATGTCTTTATTTTGATACATATTTTGCTTTGGTATACACTTCTGTGTTTTTAGCTTTTCTGCACTTAAAAGTTGCTAAGTCCTTGTTATTATTCCAAAGTACTCTCTTCGTAATCTGTTGATCGAAATATACTTGTTTAGATACTTCTAAGGTTTTCTGTTGGTTTGGATGCTAGCAGTGTGATTGTGAGAATGTTTTTCTTTGGGTTTTCCTTTGAGTTTTTGAGAATATCAACTTTATTTTTGTCCCTTTCCTAATGATTAACCCATTCAATAATTTTGAGATCTCATGTTTTTACTGTCAAAATTTCAATGTGATTTTTCTTTTCATTTTATGTATTTGGTGCAGGGTCTCACTGTGTAGCTCAGATTCATAGTGACCCTCCTGTTTTCAGCTTCTCCAGAACTGGGATTACAGTCACGGCTCTGTGCATCCTGGGGGTCGGGAGCAGGGCCAGCATGGTGTGCGGGCTTGGGAATCAAACCCTGGTCCCTGTGCTTGTCAAAGACTGTTGAGTTATTTTGCCAGCTTTACAGTGTGATGTTTTAAACTAAATTTAATTTTTTATTTTAATTTTTCATATTTCTCTGTAGTTTTTTCATTTCTTCCTATATCTCTACCATATTTACAGTTAATTTTAAAGTTGCATTTCTAATATGCTCCAATATTTGAGCCACTTTTTATTAACTACTTTACTTACATTTATTTCCTCCATTTCTACTCACTTCTATGATCATTCAAATTGTTCACTGGATATCAGACATTGTATTTGAAAAGTTTTAGATGCTCTGCATGGTACCAGTTTTCTCCAAAAGTTATTTTTGTTATACAGATAGAGGACCGAAAGCCCAGTTTTTCTGTTGATTTTAGGTTTCATAAAGATTTTTCTGTATTAGTTGTGCCATTGATTTTGTCCAGGCCTACTTTTTCACTGAATTCTTTGTAGTTTTATTTTTGTGTGTGTGTAATTTAGGAGAGAGTTGATAGTTTGAGTGGGATTTGTGTTTTCATTTTTGAAGTCCTGCAATGAAAACTTCTGCCTTTGAGAATTGATTTGTCTACCTTTAGACCTTGACAGTCCCCATATTTACTAGAAAATGAACAGATTATTGATAAACTCAGTTCTTCTACTACTCAAAATGCAGAAAATTTACAAATATCACATTGTATAACTTATTAGCTTTCATTCAGTTATAATTACTATCTTCTCAGCTTATAAGGATTACTGCTTTCTACTTTATCTGTGTTCTCATCCAAATCCACAAAGTGGGGAATTCTCTTGGAGGAAAAATAGTTGATCAATATGGATGATTCCAAAACCATATTCACCCAAAGTTTTGCCTGTTTTTTAGTTTCTAGATGTTTCAAGTAATAGGTACTTTTTAAACATTGCTTAGACTGGCTTTTGATAATATTTTTGTGATAATAATAACTCATAAGAGGATTATTCTGATAAAAAGTTCTACATTTATAAGGTTCCCCTTATAATTTAATTTTCAAAGTCCATACATACCTTGAAATGATCAAAATATGGCACAGACACTTAAGAAGTCCTGTAAGTTTGTGACATTTTTTCATTGTGTATCTGAATGCATGCTGCTCTTGGATTGAGTGAATATTATAACTAAAGGAAAGTTAATAAGTTACAAAATATGGTATTTGTAAATGTCCTGCATTTTGAATAGTAAGAGAACTAGATTTATCAATAATCTGTTCATTTTCTAGTTAGTATGAGAGAAAAATGCAATACCTTAATTCAGGACTCTATCACAGTGAAAACTTTGGCTCATACAACAGACAAATTACTAGTAATATGGACCTGAAATCGTTCATACCCGTGAGCCATGGTATTTTAGTTGAGAGTCGCAAGTATAATACAGAAATGTGTATTCAGAAATCTGTGTAGAATTCCATATGTCTCAAAATCTCAGGTAATCACTCTAACATGTATTTATCTTACTACATTGAATACCATATGTTTTTATTTTAGTGGGAACATAACTAGGTTTACAAGAAGTATAAGCATAGCAGAGTTAATGTTTATAATTTATAGGCTTATTACAGAACTGACACATCTATTTTTAAGAGATCAGTTTTAAATTAAGGCTTTGGTTTAGTGTTAGTGTTAGAGAACCTTGAGTTGAATGTGCCTGGTTCAGAATTCTGCTGCCTCCAATACAGGCATTTGCCTTTCTCTGTGCACAATATGCTACTATCCTCTTCTTAGACTTTTTCTATGATAAGGAGAGAACTAGAGTGGTCATCTTCTTTACTATAGCCCAGGACAGACCTAATCTGTGAGTGATGTTCTTTTTCTGTGGTGACTTTCCAAGATCCATCTCATATATTAAAATCCACACATATATTAAGAAGATCAAGCAGAAATTTGGAAAAAAGTCATGGTTACAACTTTCTGGGATGATATTTAAAATACATTACCATAAATCAGGGTAATAGGATGACAAAAATCAGAATATCTACACAATTTCAAGACTAGTGTATCAATTTTGGGAACATAATGTATCAGCTAGAGTGTCAGACAAAAGCACAGAAGCTGCTTTCATAAGATTAGGCGTGCAAGCTAATTGAGGGGATTTTAACCTCTAAAATAGTGACTTCAGTGACTTTGTTTTATTTTTAAACATTGTACCCCTGAGTTTATATCTCCAGGTTGAAAAGTGCTATTTTTCATCCTGAATGAAGTTCAAAGGTTCAAATTGATTTTTTTCCTTTATTTGTGAATATATGACTAAAACTTACATGAAAAAATTAGGGTAACAACATCTTAATTTTGCAACTGCTACTCTACCTGCTTTAGCCTTACTTTTGAGGTATCAAGACTTTTTTTTAGCTTTTCATCACCATGAAGTACTTAGTTGAAAAATATGTCATTATGTAAAAGTTTATTTTATATGGTGGATATAATCACTTTAATTTTAATAGTAAGGATTTTTGATAGGTTTTTGAGGCAAGTTTTCTATTTCAGATTTGTTATCAGTAGATGAGAGGCCAATGGTATAGGGTATACAAGATCATTTGAAAATAACTCTCCTTCAAATATATGTAAAAATATAAAAATTCCTATTAGGAAGTATGAGGAGAGAGGAGGGACTGGTATACATATACATTGTAATATGCTTTATGTTTTGTTATTTTTATTCTTCAGTTAGTAATACTAATTTTGATAACTTCATTTATACATAAATATATATTAGTGGGGCTTGGGGTATAGCTCTGTGGCATGGAACCTGCCTGGCAAGTGCAAGGTCCTGAGTTGGATTCCTAGTATCAAAAAAGAAGAAAAATATATTAATTGAAATTATAAATAAATTGCAACCATCTGTAATTTGTCAGTTTTGGAATATTGCTAGTTTTCTTTCTTCTCTAGAGCAATAGGAAAATTGGCTCAGAAATGAAGAATTTAATTAATCCTTAAATCTTTTAAGTACCTTTTTATGAGAAAAAAAATATCAAGAGTTTGGCTCGATAGAATAAAAGTGAGTTAACTATAAAATATTAAATGCCATTGAAAAGGTTAATCTGATAGTTGTATAAAGAAAAATACTTACAAATTAGAAGCCCTAGTTAAGTAGATATACAAATTTTTTCAGAGGAAAACTTCCTCGTTTTTGAAAGAAACATTATCTTTTTGATAGAGTCACTGAAAGCCTGTTTCACTTGCTTGTTCCTCAAGGTGTATATGAATGGATTTAATAAGGGTGCAATAGATGTCGTGAGAATTGAAACTCCTTTATTTATGGCCACCTCTTTCTTTGCTGATGGCTTGATGTAGATAAAGATGCAGCTCCCATAGGTCATAGACACCACAATCATGTGGGAGGAGCAAGTGGAAAAGGCCTTCTTCCTTTGCTGCAGAGAGGGAAATCTCACTATTGTCCTGATGATGTATGCATAGGACAGAACGACACAGAACAATGTAATAAGTAGTGCAAATACTGCCACCAGGATAATCATCTGTTCAATTGCCCATGTATCTGAACATGAGATCTTTAACAGAGGACTTGCATCACAACTAAAATGATCAATGGCGTTGGACTCACAGAATTCCAGCTGGAGGCCCAAGCTCAGAGGTGGAACTATAATCATCAAGCCAGAAACCCAGCAAGAGAAAACGAATAATGTACACACTCTATTGTTCATGATGGTCATATAGTGAAGAGGTTTACATATGGCCATGCAGCGATCATAGGACATAGCTGCCAAGAGAAAAAACTCAGTTGCTCCAAAGAGAATAACAAAAAATATTTGACATGCACAAGCATTGTATGTGATAGTGTTATCTCCAGTTGATAAACTGTACAGAAATCTAGGAATACATACAGTGGTAAATGAAACTTCTAATATGGAAAAATTTCTGAGGAAAAAGTACATAGGAATTTTAAGGTGGGGATCCACAATTGTAAGGATGATAATAGTCAAATTTCCAGTTACACTCAACGCATAAGTGAAAAACAGAAAGATAAAAATCAGAACTTGCAGTTGTGGGTCATCAGTCAGTCCCAGCAAAATGAAAGTTGTTATTGCTGTGTGATTTCTCATCACTGACATTTGATGTTTAAAGAATTCTCTAAATAAAAGTTAAAATTGCTTTGCATCTTTCCTCTTTTTCTTTAAGGTCAACATATCCACTATTTTAATAACCGTCATGAACTGAAAACGGCATGAGAAGTGGAGAATTCCTGCAATCTTCTAGTTATAGTAAAATAATCCAGGTGTGAAAGACAAGATTTTGACAGACCTGAGGATCAATGGAACAGATTAGAGAGATACAGATACAACTACAAACACACTCAGCTACCTAATCTTTGACAAGGGGACCAAACACATTCACTGGAAGAAAGATAACCTCTTTAATAAATGTTGCTGGAAAAATTGGCATTTTCAGAAAAAAGAAAAAATCTATTACCATATCTAGTACCATGCACTAAAGTCAAAGAACTAAATATTAAAACAGAAACACTGAATCTACTTCAAGGGAAATTAGGTAGAAATCTTGAAGACACATGAACAAAACCCAGACTTCATGGGAAATATTTCAAGAAATCACCAACAGGAATCTCATTTTATTGAATAACTTTTTCACATCAAAAGAAATAACCAATGAATGAAAAGAAAACCTCTGCATTGGGAAAAAAATTAGCCAACTGTTATATATGCAGAAGATTTGTATCTAGAATTTAAAGAATTTAAAAACATCAGGTACACAAAGTTCAAAAACCCAATCCAAACATGAACATTTGAGATGAATAAACACTTTTTATATGAAGAAATATAAGTGGCAAATAAATATGTGAAACAATGCTCAACAGTATTTGTCATTTGAGAAATGCAAATCAAAGCAACGCTCTTTTTCTGACTCACACCTGAAAAAGTGGCTATCATCAAGAAGTCAAGCAATAATCAATGCCGGAAGGTCTGTAGGGAAAAGAACCCTTCTCCAATATTGTTGGGAGTATGGACTAGTGGAGATTCATTAAAAAATAGAATTATAGCCTCATTGTGTCCTATGTGACCCACGTATTCCACTTCTGGGTATTTTTTCAGAAGAATAGAAAACATCATACCAGAGTAATATATGTGCACCCATGTTTATAGCTGCACAAATTGTAAGAGCTAAATCTTATAAACAACTCACATGTCCCTTGAACTGAAGATGAGGACTATATAAAAAAGATGTGGTATTTTTATACCACAGAATACTATTCAGCTATAAATAAGAACAAACTCATGTCTTTTATAGGTAAATGGATGCAACTAGAGACCAAACTTACAAATGAAATAATTCAGACTCACGTATATCTTCCAAATATAAGAAGCAGAAATATTAAACAAGATCCAAAATGTACAATATATATTATGAAAAGGAAAGAAATTGCTCAAAAGGAAAGTTTCACAAGTTGGATGGAGAAAAGGAGAAAATAAATATGGGAAAAGAAACAAATATATTTGATAGCTATGATAATTATACTACTAACTGTTATCAGTTCATTGAAAAGATATTGTTGATCAACTTTGCATAGTACATCTTATAACCTGGGCAACTATTTTGAAGACAAAAATATTCAATACACTCAACATTGTTTACTTCCTACTACTTTGTTTTGAAATTCTGTAGCATTGTTTTTATTGCTTTCTAAAATAAAAGAAAGTTTTGGACTCTGAATTTACAAATGTAGTTGGTTGTTATGTATTATTATCTGGATTGAATTTATAAATTGATGATCTCATTTTATAGGTAATTATATGTTCTTTGTCCAAAAGAAACTTTGTAGATAACACATAGGCAGGTAATTAAAAATGTGCATTTTCTCAATTGTTTCTATCTGATTATTGTATTTAAAGTCAGTGGCATTTCTGTTGGAAAACAAACAACAACAACAACATGTTCCTTGTTTGGGATAACCATAGTAATTATGTGCGGTTTGATACACAACTATTATTGTGGTCTGAGAAGATGCAATGTTCTTCTTACAGAAGAAAGATTCTTATACAAAGATATATTCATTTATTTTATTTCCTCTTGAAGCTCCAGAAGATAAGCCATGTTTAATATTACTAAACGTAGTCTTCTAGGCCATGTTTTTATGAGTTTTAAAACTAAGGCTTAATAGTATATCAAATAGTGAGTTTCATTTGGCACATAGTACATTTGTCATTTTTTCCACCTCATAACCTTTTCCTTTGCCGGTCACTTCCCATTTTTTTCCTCATCTTCCATTCTTAATCATTGTCCTCCTACATTTTTATGGTCTCCTTTGAAATATTTTTTTAGATTTCACAATGATATCTGCCCAGTATTAGATTTCTTGTCTTCTCTATTAATATGTAAAATATTAGTGCTGTCCAAGTTTCTTCTTTTCTTTCTTTCTTTCTTTCTTTCTTTCTTTCTTTCTTTCTTTCTTTCTTTCTTTCTTTCTTTCTTTCTTTCTTTCTTTCTTCCTCTCTCTCTCTCTCTCTCTCTCTCTTTCTCTTTCTTTCAGAAACCAGGGATTGAACTCAGGGCCTTGAGCTTACCAGGCAAATGCTTATTCTATTGAGTTATCTCCCCAGCCCCCATGTTCTCCAATTTTCTAACTTCACATTTTTTCTTGTTTTGTCTTTGTTATATTACTTAGTCCAGATTTAGTTACTTTTCTCATTGCTGAGACAAAATAATCCAGGAGGAAAGATTTATTTGGATTACAGTTCATGGAAGTTTTAGTCACTTAATTGACTAATTTTATTATGTCTGGGTGGTGTATGATAGAGACAAAAGTTCATGATATGCAGAAGGGAGCAAAAGCAATAAAAATAAAAGACAAAACTTTTTTGTTCCTTGTATTGTATGCCAGCCACTCACCCAAAGTGGTAGTGTAACACTCGCACCATTAATTCTAGCCAGAACTGTGCCAGACAAATCAATAGAATGATTTAATAATCACATATCCTTAATCCCATCATAATAATACTATATTGATGTCCACTGTAAAGTGTGGCCCCTCATAAAGTTTTGGGGGACATCTAGACACAATGTATAACAAGTCCATATTCTCTATGGGTACTTATGCTTAGTCCAATTAGTTTTTAATTTGTAAAATGTGCCCCAAGGACCAGTTCTACTCCCCGTAACCATATATTGATAATCATATAGGTTATTTCTCGGTAACTGCAGAGTTTGTTGTAAGGCCTTAGGTAGATGCCAAAATCCAGAGTAGTCAATAGATATATGTTCAATTTGAAGATATTCTCTACCTCCAATATTTACCTTTACTGATGCTATTTCTAGATATACATTTTTTGAGTGGGCTACAAGGCTCTTTATGGAAGGTGACTTACTCAGTTTTTCCATTTCTTCACATGCTCAATGCTTTTCTTTCTTTCTTTCTTTCTTTCTTTCTTTCTTTCTTTCTTTCTTTCTTTCTTTCTTTCTTTCTTTCTTTCTTTCTTTCTTTCCTCTCCCTCCTTTCCTCCCTCCCTCCCTTCCTCTCTCCCTCCCGTGCTTCCTTCCTTCCTTCCTTTTTTTGTACCAGGGATTGAACTCAGGACCCTGTGCTTGCCAGGCAAGCACTTATTCTACTGAACTATTTCCCCAGCGCTTCTCTTTCTGAGTGCCTTGATTTCTACTAACATTGAACACTTGCAGTCTTTCATATTTCTTCCTTCTTTCTGTTCACTAGCTAATATTTTGACTAATGCCTCTTAGTCCTCCAGGATTACACTTGTTAGTTCTTCAAAAAAAATCATTTACTCACTCAGAAAATGTGAAATGATTCTATTGTCTTCCCTCAAAATATCTGCTGCTTACCTTTTCTGGGGATATATCGCAAGGCATTATGCTATGCATTATAATTGTATTCCTGTGTTTTTTGTAAACTTTTCTATGTAGATATATATCAGCCTTCCTGTCACTGGAAAAAGTACCTGATACAGTGTTAAGCAGCATTGTCTTATGTTTTCAAAGAGCTATGATTAGTTGGCTCCAAAGCAAAAATACCCTGGAGGATGCACTTGACAGAGAGATACTGCTTACCTCATAACATCCTGAAGCTGACTGTGTCCGAAAGCACACCCGTGAAAGTTCCACACTCCAGCACCCATCTGTAGAGACCTGCCTGCCCCTGGCACCCATCTTCTAAGAGCACATTCAACTTTGAACATCAGTGGATTCATCCAATAGTAATACAGGGCTTCTGTGTTCCAAACTTTTCTTTGAGAATCTCTGAATCAGTCAAGTTGAAAACTAAGATTAATTTGCACAATGTACTATTGAATTTGTATGTGTACATGCATATATGACATGTGTAAGTTGGCAATAAATTTAGACAAAAAGGCAAGCAGAGTTATTTATATATCAATGAAAAAGTTATACTATTTAATGTCTTTTCCAGTCATTTAGTTCAAAATTTTTAAATAAATTTCTATTTTCTGGTGATTTTACTCTCTCCAGGAAGTGAAATCATGGTCACAGAACTTTGTAATAGAGAATATTTTAAATATTCAGAATTAAAAGAAACATTTTTCACTATTAAATTTTCTAATAAATGTTATACAATGGATCTGATAGCTATATAAAATAAAGAAATTGACACTGATAATTTTTAGCATTGCTTCAATCTATGGAATAGAAGAAAATACTTGCAAAACATATATCAGAAAAAGTAACAATTCTAAAAATACTTAAGGAACTCCTATAACTAACAAAACAAAACGACCAAGCAATGCAATTTAAAAAGGCAAAACATTTGAATATAAAGTTCTTTAAAAAAATCATAAAAATGTCCAACAGATAGGTGCTCAATATCACTAATCATCAGGAAAATTCAAATGAAAATATAGCCTGTATATATGCAGGACGGTTTGTATAATTGTATTGCCAATTTTTGTTGGTCTTTAGATAGGAGCAGTTAATGCTTTTTTTCCTTTTTATTCTTATTATTTATTTTCTTTTGAATTTTTTTACAACTTTTTGTTATTCTGTTTTGCTTTTTTCTTTAAAAAATTTATATTTCCTTTTAGAAAAGTAAACAGAGTAAAAAGAAGAGAAAGATCTAAAAAGAAATATGAATGAATTTCTAGAGGCGATCTGTGTGATTCCTTACTTATGATTGTTATA
>PVKA01050153.1:0-12871 GCA_004027165.1 Ctenomys sociabilis | reverse complement strand
GGAGAGTGAGGCTGAGGACTGGAGCTTGGGAGCAGAGCTGGGCGATGATGTGACGGCCTGGGCTGTCAGGCTTTGGGGAAGGTAGAGGTCAAGGTCAGGCTTCAGGGATGATCTGACTAACGGGGACGTAGGGCTTTGTGCTGAGTCCTACCAAGGTAGAAGTTGAGGTCTCTCCCCAGTTTCTGAGGGAGGGGTCAGCCACTCACTGGAGAAGATTGGTTTTGGGGTGCTCCTGTTGGTTTAGGGGTTTGAGTCTGACCAACCGGCACATGGTGGATATGGTTTCTGAAAACCTTTTATGTGGACTCTTCCTACAGCCATGTTGCAAGAAGCATTTACTAAAGCCCCTCCCCCGTCTGTCTCTATGTCTGTCCCTGTCTCTGTTTCTGTGTGTGTGTCTCTCTGTCTGTCTGCCTCTCTCTCTCTCTCTCTCTCTCTCTCTCTCTCTCTCTCTCTCTCTCTCTTTCAAGGTCTCACTACATAGCTTAGGCTGGCCTCAAACTCATGATGCTCCTCCTGTTTCAGCCTCCCCAGTGCTGGCATTACAGACAGGCACCACCATGCCTGGTTAAAGGGCTGATCTTAGACCAGTTTTTCATAGCAAGTGCTTATCTTGCTCGGTGATGTGTGTTCTTTGGATAACTTCTAGCAAGGTTTTAGGAAATATGTGGACACCAAGGTTTTCCTCCTGATGTTAAAGTCAGCATAGTCATTGTCTACCATCCTTTTTTAGGACTACTATCTCCAGGCTGGCTGTCCACAGAACCCCTCTTATTGTTCTGCATGCAGGGGCCATGTTGAAGGAATTTCTTCACTCAGTTTCAGGAGAGTGTGGGTACAGAACTGGTAGTAAGGGAAATTTGACTAAGCTCCAGGGAATAGAATTTGAGGAGGTCTCATCTCTGTGTTGTTTAAGTCCAAGATCTCAACTTGGACCTGCTTCTTCACATCTCTGTATACAACATCTCACCTCCTAGTATTTTTCCTATGAGCCCACAAATATTATCTTATTGGAACTTATTTATGTTTAAAAATCAGTTTTTATGACATATAATTAATATGCCATAAGTTTACACATTAAAAGTGTGAAGCAATTTAATGAACTGTCAGACCCTTAAGCCAAAGATTACATATCTTAATACCCAAAGGAAAGAATCTAATGAGAATACGAATGGCCCTAGAGTCAGTATGAGTGCGTGTAGGGCTGTGCCTCATCCCTGAGCTACTCCAGCTCAGTGTGCCCTTTACATACACTGCTAGACTTAGCTTTCTCATCTGCTCTCCTAGCTCAAGCCACGCTGTGCATGGTCTGCAGCGTCTTCATGAATGGCAGGTGTGTGCAAGGCCAGGGCAACTGTACCATGGAGCAAGGTGGTGAATGCAGAACCAGGGATGTCTACCTTTTCAATGTAAGAGGTAATGCAACTGCAAAGCCCAACATACCCCTTCACAGGAGCTATACATGTTTCCACTGTGGAGACCAGACTGGGTGTGGGCTTGGGGGATTTTTTTACATAGAGCCCCAAGTATTGCTTTCTGGCACTAAGTATGAATGTTTTTGCCTTTCAGATGGGTTTTTGTACAACCACACTATACTGGACTGCTCAAATCCATGTAGGGCTTGGAAGCTGTACAATGAGCGCATGAAGGTTTCAAGCTTTTGTTGCCAAGGTCGAAATTTCTGTAATAGATATAAAGGAAAAATAATGAATAAGAGTATTATCTGACTGCCAGTTTCTTTGCATTTCCCTTCCCGGGCATCTCTGAGCTATCACCCTCTGTCTACACTTTGTTGACGAAGCAGCATCTTCAAATAACCCCCAGCTATGCCCTTTCTCCTCTTTCTTGAACAATGGTCCCTCTGCCCCTTGCATTAGGCATTTCAGTGTATCCTGTCATTCTCTGCCTTCTTCATCCCCATCTGATAGCTGCCAGTTGCCTTCCTCACTTTCCTCTCCCTCCCTCCCAGTCCCTGGGTTACTCTGGCTAACTGCCTGGTTATACTAGGTTAGAAGTGACTGTCAATGTCAATGCAACCCCAATGGGCTGCGTTGTGTAGATCAGGAGTTGCAAGGGTTAGTGGGAAACCCAGAAAGACATGTCTCATCGGCAGGACAGAATAGGACGTGTCAAAATTCAGGATGATATCCAGGCTTGATGTAATCAAGTTGAGATACACAGCTTTGGACACATTCTCAGAACCTACCAATGGCTCCCTGATGAACCGAGATCCTCATTGAGTCCAGAGAGCAAAGGAGTAAGGTGAGGATGAGTCACACAACATGGAGATACAGGCTAAAGTGTGAATAAAGGCCACTCGCTCACAGATGAGAGAGACAGGAGGGGAAGCAGGGCTGAACTACATCACTGCTTTCCAGTACAACTAAGGTTACTGGGGGAGCAGCTTCAGCCAGGCGGTGGGGAGGAACGAGTGGGCCCTTATGGGAGGAGACAGCAACTTGTGCAACTCCCCAAGGAGCTTGGGAACAGTTGTGAGAGTGATGTCACTGTCATTTTTTTTTTAAGAGTGAGTTTAATATGCCTTTAACTAGAAACAATCTTTGGTCTTCACTTAGCATAAAGTGCTCCTCACAATGACTATAAGAATCTTACCCACCATATTTTTCTCCTAGAGCATGCATTATCAAAAGTGTCTCTAACTTAATAAATATTTTTCTCTTCTTTGTCCTTTTCTTTGTATTAAATTCCCTTTGTGTTTCTAATCAATTTCTTCATTCTCTTTTCCTTCCCAGAGATGATACAAATGTGCAGAATTTTATTAGCATGTTGTATGTTACTTATCAAATATGATTTTACTTTTCTCACTCATAAATTTAAAAGATGTAAGAGGAATATTTTATGTGTGTCTTGTGAAGACTTGCATATAATTCACATTTGATTGATTTTCAATGAGTTAAACTTTTTGAACAAATAAAATCTTACAAATCTGCTTTTCTATTTCAGAACACCAAGTTATTTATTTATTTATTTATTTTTTGTCTTTTTGAGACAGGAAGGGTCTCACTATGCAGTTCAGGCTGGCCTTAAGCTCACTTTGTAGCTCAGGCTGGTCTCGAACTCACAACAATCCTCCTGCCTCAGCCTCCCGAATGCTGGGATTACAGGCATGTGCCACCACGCCTGGCTAAGTTAATATTTTTTTATAGATTTTTTTTCCTTCTAAACTCACAACTGGAGCTAAAAGTGAATGCAGTTTAAATTAACTATTGTGGAGTATGGCATAAGGCAGAACTTTGTTTTTAAATACTAACAACTAACAACTACAACAACAATAATGGTGACAACCTCAAATTTCTAGCATAAGTAAGCTGGGTCTCCTTCATCTCATTCCACCAATGCGACCCCATGTGCACTGCAGTGATGGGGACAGGGCTGATGAGAGGCTTTTTTTTTTTTGGCGGAACTGGGGATTGAACTCAGACTCTTGCGCTTGTGCTTTTTGTTGTTTTACAAACTGCCTGACCAGCCCACACCCACATAACCAATATACATTCTGAACTGTGTTGAATATTTGAGAAACACAAATAAGTTAACAGAAAAATAAAATGAAGACATGATAAGCCTAGGGACTTGCTTTCAAAAACTGCAATATAAAAAGGGAAGAAACACAACTTTCCACTGGACTAACCAGTGTACGGTGGTGCCCCAGCCAGAGGTAGAGGTTGTGTTGTCAGTGGTGGTAGGCTTTGGACACACACTTTCATGGGTGGGAGACACATGGATGCTCACCCTTGTGACCCTCTCCCACCAGTTGACCCCACGAGGAAACAACACAACCCACAACCCAGTTGATCCAGGAGGAAACGTCACTCAACCTCAAAGTAAGGGTTGCTGTCAAAGTTATCATCCCATATTCCTCAAAACTATGAATGGCGGACATCACAGGGACAGTCAGAGAGACTGCCACAGTCCAGGGAGAGGACACAAAGAAGAGCAAAACTGTGGTCCTGGGAGAGGGAAAGATGCTAAAATTTGATTTGGAGAGTAGTTACTAATTATGAGCTGGAGATCGCTTGTCTTTTGTGAGGAATACACCACAGCAGCATAAGATGTTAACCTCAGAGGACAGTGTGGGGAGAGGACTCTGAACTATGTCTGAGATCTTTTTTAATTCAAAACTTATAAAATTAGATAAGGGAAAATACCATCCTGGACAATCATTGGAGAGAAATATTGTTCTGATTTGGTATATTCCTACCATAATGTGTGCACATGTGCACATGCACACACACACACACACACACACACACACAAACACATGCACTCCATGGAATGTACAGTAAGCTCCTGACTTACAGACATTTCAATTTCATACTTTTACAGGTGTACTGTATAAGATACAAGGGTGTACTCTGTAATACTCACTTTGTCGTATTACGATTGAATTCAATTTACGAGCCTTCTGGACAGGAACTCTTTCATAAGTTCAAGGCTTATTGTATCGTTAACAGGATTCATACATAAAATGTGCGGCATAAAAGGCAACTATTTTTGAGACCTGAGATGAGGCCAGACAGTAGGCCTCACACTCCCGATTTGTCTTCTACCAGCTCAGAGCCTGCTGAGACCTTGTTTCTAAGCATCTCTCCTACACGATGCCCTTCTGGAGTTGGGTTAGGGGAATCAGGAATCTGCTTTCAGCTCTTTCCTCTCCCTGAGATCACCAGAGCTGAATGAGCCACTGCCCATAGGCTTGACCAGGGCCCTCCCCAGAACTAAGTCCCTGCTAGTGACATCATCCCAAACTCCTCCTCTCTCATTAAGGGTCTTGTGGATGGGAATCATGAGGACTGGTGCAGGGATGACCACGGGGAGTGGGTTACTCTTTGACTCCTCTTCCTTTTTGGCCAGGTTGAACTAGATTTGCTGCTGGCCCTCGATAGGAAATGAACCATTTACCAAGGCTGGTTTATCTTGAGCCTTCATTTGCCTTCCTAGGAGTCAGGCTGCTTTTAGAACAGTGTCATGTAAGATAATTCCAGGTGTATGTTCATAAATGGGTTTTGAACCACAGAAGCAATGTTTTCTTTCATTGAAATCAGTATGTGGCCCCACCTCTGGGGCACACTGAGAGGGCGATGGAGACTGGGAGTGGTGGTGCATGCCTGTAATCCCAGCTCTTGGGAGGCTGAACACAGGAGGATCACTACGAGTCCAATCTACATAGTGAGACCATGTAGACCCTGAACTAAAAAAAAAAAAAAATCAGTATGTGTTTTGTCTCCCTTTATATACTGCTGAGGCATACGTTGACTGCTAGACCCAAAACTGAATCACTTGTGTGTCCTCTGGTCTTTTAATTCCTATTCATAAGGAACACACAGATGTCTCCTTCTGCTGGTATTCACGTGCATTGTGCTTCCATGGGGACTTTTCTAACAAAGTACAGCATGATACTGGATGTGGGGTGTGGGGCACTGAAAACAGGGGTCAACATCTTTTCCTTCAATGGGTAGCATGTTTTTGTGCCATGCAGCTAGCAGTCCCTGTCTTGCTGTCCACATCGCCCTTCTGGCTGGAGCTTGGGGGGGTGCACCCAGATTATACTGTTGCACAGGCAGAAT
Organism: Ctenomys sociabilis; assembly: GCA_004027165.1. Lineage (NCBI taxonomy): Eukaryota > Metazoa > Chordata > Mammalia > Rodentia > Ctenomyidae > Ctenomys > Ctenomys sociabilis. Next base: position 7,286 of record PVKA01050153.1, on the reverse strand, counting down.
AAAACACGTTCCGGTGCTTTTTATGTCAGTTTTACTATTTTTCCAACAATAGTTAATTTCTGTCTTTTCAATACTGTGCTAAGAAATGAAAGCAAAGCTGCTGCTATACCAACGATTTGACTTTAATGACTGCAGAAAAGAGAAAATTAGAGTTCATTTACTTATTACTCTAAATGTAAAAATGGCGCATAAAATACCAGCTGCATAATTATGAAACAGATCCACAAGTGTACATCTAGAGGAATTTCAAATATTACTTGAAATATTAACATGGTTCAACATCAATCTACTGGTCAATTCATGCTACACCAATCTCCTAAAAATTACAAGTCATATCATGATCTCAATGAAAGTATATCATTATGTTCAATCTGTTTAAAAATAGCAATATTTTAGAAAAGACTATTAAAATGGAATTCCTTACACTGGTAAAGATCCAACAACTTAGAAGAAAAAAATCCAACAATTCCTTTAGCTAAATACCAATTTACATAGCAAACCTTGGATTTATTTATTTTTTGGCGCAGGGTCTCACAATCACAATGATCTTCCTGCTTTCTGCCTCCTGCATGTTGGGATTACAGGCGCCCATCACCATGCCTGGGTTGCAGGTGGGGCTGGCACACCCGCAGGCGCGCAGCCGGCACGGCTTGGGGAACCAGGGATCGAACCCTTGTCCCTGAGTTTACCTCAGCAAGCGTTTAGTCCGCTGAGCTATACCGCCAGCCTCTAAACTTTGGATTTAATTGAGGACATTTTAATCCATTCCATTTAAATGGGACCAAAAAAGATGAAATCTAATGGAACATCATACAAGCGCAAAACAAACCCCAAACTGTTAGAATGTACTAAAGGTCTGGCTTGTTTGTCAAAACACAACATAACTCACCACTAATTTACTGGTAACTACAGTGGTATCTTGGTTCACAAACTTAATTCTATTCATGATTCTGGTTACATACTCAATTAGATAAGAACTGAATCAAATTTTCCCGTGTGATCAACATGAACCTAACTACTGAATTTGATTGGGTTCTCATCCAACTAGCTTTGCAAACAGAATCATGGGAAGAATTAAGTTCATGTGCCGAGGCCCTACTCTAAGCCAGAAGCACAGCTACCCTATGGCATGGACCACAGGACACACCAAACAAGGGCAGAGTCATTCAACTGTCAGCTCTGTGGAAAGGTGAAATCTCTGACCCTGATCCTTGCTCTGAGGATTGTGTAGGGCTCCTGGCAATGCTCTTTATCAAGTGGGCCTTCTGATCATTCAGTGTGGGCTCTTTCTCCCTCCCTGGACTATGATGTCTGAAGAATGATGCCAATGACAACAAGGGAGGACGAGCTATGAGGAGCACATGCTACATGGCTCGATAATGGGGGAGAAATCTTCACTGATGCCACCCGAGAAACAGACACAAAAATACAGAGTCTGGATTTTTCTCCCGCTTTCTGCCCTAGTTTCATATCTCTCCCCACTATGTATATCTCTTACTTTTGCCCCAAGCTGACATGGGAACTGAGATACCATGGCTTCTAAGCAGTGACAGATGAAAATGACAAAGATGGAAAATGTGTGGCATGCATTTGCTTGGCTGGTGTTGCAGGTCAAGGTGTTAGTGGGAGAGGTGCATTTGTGGGTGTGGTGGGCAGGTTGGGCTGGGCAGGAGAGGTCTGCTTACCTCTATGGACATGATTTATTTATTTATTATTTATTAATGTATTTAGTACAAGGTCTACAGGGTCTCACTGCCCAGATCAGACTCATAGTGATCCTTTTGTTTTCAGCTTCCCGTGTGCTGGGATTACAGGGGCATGCCACCACACCCAGTCTTGACAACTGTCTCAGTGCACCCTGGGAGCAGGTCTGGAGCGTCACACTGGAGATTGAACTCTGGTCCCTGCATCTGCCTGAACAGGTACTTTAATACACTGAGCGATTTGGCTGGCCCACATCTATGGACTTTAATTCAGCATTAGACAGTGGACAGGTTTTCCAGCAGAATGCAACATACATAGCTGAAAGCTGAGTAAATGCCAGAGCACATTGTAAAATGGTGCTCTTCAATGTGGCAATTTGGTGACTGTCGAAGGTTAGTGGTGCATGAAGTCTGTCCATCCCCTCCCCTCATAGAATAGCAGTCCTGTGTTGCAAGCACTCCCATTTGTCCTTGGCCAGGACCATGACATCAGGTCAGAGTGAAAGAAGGGTCTCTATGGTGGGCAGAGCCCATATCCATAAATACATGTGGGGTGAAGCCACTTCACAGCAACTCACCTTCAGTCTAGGGTGTGGCTCAGCAGCAGAGCACCTCCGTGACATATAGGAACCCTGAGTTCAGCCCCAACATGGAAAAGCCAAACAAACAAGCTAGTAGCATACAGAAACAACCCACTCTGGAGACTGTAACTGACTCCACGAGACCCTCAGAGGCCCTTTTATGGGGATGGGGGGGTCCTAATGACCTAATGGTCTTACTAGATCCCACTTCCTGAAGGTTCCTCCACCTGAGTTCTACCTAGCGGTGGACCAGTATCCCAAACATGAGCCCTTTGGAGGACTTAAATCACATCCAAACCATAACGCTTGCCTTGTTCTCACAATTTGAAAATACTCGGACAAGACATCAAGCACAGGTGTCCCAGACAGGAGGCCGGGTTCTGGCTGGAGCTCTGCCCTGGTTGCACCTCAGCTGAGACCATTACTGCAAGTTCGGACGGGCTGGCATGAGGCCTGGAACCTTGCGGTGGCTCTGGACGCCCACTGTCCGGGCTGATCAGAGGAGCTTCCTGGGTTGGGAGGAAGAATGCTTAATATTGTGGGTGTATGTTGGCCCTAAAATGCACCCTGGACCTGGGACACTTTGTGAGAGTGTAACAGGCTTTATTAGTAATTAAGCTTGAACTAGAGGTATGGATTAAGACTGTAGAATCTCAGCTAACCTTTTGAGTCTGAGAGCCAAACTTTAATAAGGCTCATGGAGAATTTAATATGCAAAGGGAGCTTATTTGGCTTTTGGCAGTGTCTGATTTCTGTTTCTATCACAAAATAGCTGTCACAGACTTCCTAGTAGAATTGTGTTGCACAAACGCATAAGAACAGGTTTCTTTAGGGTTAGCAGGTTGGACATGATAGATACAGCATACTAAATGTCCATACTAAGGGACCCACTATTGCCCCTTCCTTAGAAGACACCATGCAGTGCTTGATGAGTGTAAGTTTCTGTAAGATATATAGTTAGATCATTATTTTCTTTTTAAAAGCCCCCCCTCCCATCCTAACAAGCTAATAACAAATCTCTCTTGTACAACTCTTTTTTTTTTTTTTTTAATTAGGAACCAGGGGGATGGGCTGCTGATCTATAACAGTCTAGAGGTCACCAGGCCCAGGGTGGAGAGGTCGTCGGAAGTGCGGTAGTGTGCTCAGAGGCACCTGCTTCAGGCCTGGAAGGAAAGGTGGTGGCAGCAACGGAGCATGGCAGGAGCTGGTGTTAGCCAAATTCAAGAGCCTCGAGAGCCTTCTACCTTTCTTCCAACTCTACTCGAGTCTGGAGTATTTCAAGAGAAAAAATATGTCTGGAGCAGAGGCTGCAGTGGCTCTGTCTGAAGCCCTGGCTTTGCTTGGTGCTCTGTCACTTGCCTGCCTGCTACTCTTCTTGCCATTTAGTGATTAGGTATTTGAAGAACTCATACACAGACCCTGTGATGGCTGTGGAGGGGATCTGGTAAATTACTCTAGCCTGCACCCCATGGAAGCAGGCAGTCACCCTGCCTACTTGATACACCATCCTGAAGGCACTAGCCATGCCTGTGATGTGTCCTTTAATGTTTGAGTTCAAAGCCAGGGATTCCTGGGTGTTGAGCAGTGTTTTACAAACATCCAGTGGGGTTGTGGCAGTGACAGCTACGGCTCCTGCACAGACTCCTGGTGACCTCTAGACTGTTATAAAGAGATTAGCAGCCCATCCCCCTGATTCCTAATAAAAAAACAAGGCAGTGGCAGCTACCGCTCCTGCACGGATGTGGGAGCCAGCATTGTACTGTCTCTGAGGATTAAAGTGTTCCTGTAGAAATTCATAAGTCATGAAGTGAACGGCTTGGAAGGGAACATTCATGGTTAGGTAGGTGGTGCAGCTGTGGTAAAAGGCTCCAGCCCCTTCATTTTGCCACACTTCCCGTACACAGTCTGTCACCCGGTGATATGGTGAGTTGTACATCTGCATTCTCTGCTTGATTACTTCTGCTGGATTCATGGCTGCATCAAGAAGCAGTGTTGCCACACACCCAGCTGCACCCCAGCCCAAAGTTGTAGCTGAAAACCATGCTGAGACCACAGGATGCACTGACAGCAGCAAAGCCCAAAGAGCTGGGAAAACAGGGGAACCAGCACAGGGAGGCTCAGTGCCATTGGCAATATGGCTATTGCTCCCTGGTGGATTACGTCACTCAATGTCTTTTCCAGCTTTTCATAGCAAGCAAATAGAGGGTGTGGGCAGGCCCTGCACCTGTTGCTGTGATGTTCAGGCCCTGCCTGGGCCTCCATAGGCTCTCTGTTCTTATAATCCTCCAGAGGGCCTCCAACACATTGTAATAGGGGGCACCTGGGCCAGGTTGTAGACTCTGCATCCAGGTCTTTTTTTTTTTTTTTTTTTTTTTTTTTGTCTTTTTGAGACAGAGTCTCACTGTGCAGTTCAGCCTGGCCTTAAACTCACTTTGTAGCTCAGGCTGGTCTCGAACTCACAGCAATCCTCCTGCCTCAGCCTCCCGAGTGCTATGCAGTCGATGGGATACATGAACAACGCTCCAGGATGCCTGCCATGGCACCCGCCACCATGTGTGTGGTGACAGTGGCTCCAGCCAGCAGTGCCTTGTAGTCTGGGCCAGGGTCTGGCCTCCTTGCAGCTGCCCCCCACCCTCCCGTCGCAGCCACCTGCTCAGCAGCGCTCCTTCCCCGGGGCTCAGCCTGGGCCCAGCCACTGGTCCCCCTGCCACACTGCCTGTACACCGCCCCTCCAACTCCATTCACCTGGGTCAGCCCTGGCTCCCACCTTGCTGGCCCCCCACCCCCCAGTCCCCTTGTGTCCTCCTTACCTCAGGTGTGGCCCAGAGAACATCTACAACTCTTTTGGTGTTGTGATTAAGTCCTCAGTCTGAGACATACACAAAAGTGCTTCATAAGTTGATGCCTCACAAGAACAAATATGTTCATAGGACATTTCAATGCATTGATTACACCTTGTATCTCATTTTCTATTCCTCTGTATCCCCTTTTCTGGCAGAGTTATGATGGGGTACGATAGGCCTGGAAGCACTGAGAACCCCTGGAATTCTGCTGTCACTGTTGGAGGTATGGGTGCATTGAACATACTGGCAAGTGGTGTGACCCACCCCATGGATCAATCAGGGACTGTGTAGACCATGGGGTCATCAAAGCCCACGTGTCATAGACCCCTGCACACCATTTTTGTCTTGGGAAATTGGGGAGAGGCATTCTCATGCACAAGATCAGTGTCTTGAGGCATGGATCAAGGCAGATTCTCAAAATGTGATACACAGGGAATCTGAGTTTTCACTCTCTGGTAGCCTCCACAGATCACCATGCATTCATTCACTTCCTGCATCCTTATGTGTTCAGTCTGCAGTAGATCTCGAGGACCTGCTCGGTCCACTGTGCCTGCATGGTCAGAGTGTTTTGCTCACAGGTGAGGCTGACTGAGAGGCTCTCCCATGAAGGAGTTGTCTGGAGGGAAGAGGAGAGAGGGAACACAAGACTGTCCCTGTCCCAGCACAGAGCTTGCATGGTCAGGAGCTTGCTGCATGGTCCTTCTCCCTTGGTGCACCAAATGTGTGAGGCCTTTGTTATTCCTATGAAGTGTAATGAGAAGGCTAAAGATACTTTAGAGAATCAGTAGAAAATGGCAACTTAAAAAATTAGGATAATAGCTGGTCATAGTGGCCCATGTCTCTTACCTCAGCATTCAAGAGGCTGAGGCAAGGGGATCATTGTGAGTAGGACCACAGTCTGGGTAACTTAGTGAATTCAAGGTCAGCCTAAACTATGTAGTGAAACCCTGTCTCACCCCACTGGGATAATATGATCTAAGTGCTTTGGGTGGTCAAGCCTATGAAAAAGTGTGTGTGGAACTTTCTTTTCTTCTCTTTTTGAGACAAAGTCTCACTCTGAACTTGTGGCAGTTCTGCCTCAGCCTTCTGAATGCAGGAATTACAGGTATGCACTACCATGCCCAGCTGTGTATGTGGAAATTCTAAGCTTGTGCAAAATATGGTGCAGTGGCTGACAGCATCTGTGGGAAAAAGTATAGCTTGGTCAGCATATGGACACGATTTTTTAAAAATGTATTTGGTACAGGGTCTCACTATGCAGCTCGGACTCATAGTGATCCTCCTCTTCAGGCTCCCCAGAGCTGGATTACAGATGTGTGCCACCATGCCTGGACTCAGTAGCCAGCTCTGCATGCCTGGGGACGGGGCCTGCATGGCATGTGGTGTGGGGATCAAACCAGTCCCCCCACTTGCCTAAGCAGGCACTTAGTGCACTGAGCTATCTTGCTGGCCCTAGGACATGATTTTGGAAAGTAGAAAAATAAGAATCAGAAGGAACAGAAGATTCATCAAAGGAGACCCTACATGGAGGCAGAGGTGTAGTCTTGTATTTTAGAAATACTGGCCTAGCATCTGCAGTGACAGCCACCCCACCGCTGTGCACACCATCAGCAGCTGGAGCACCACGGTCCTCGTAGCAAGCACAGCCTTACAGAGGCGGACGGGGGCGTGAGCCACCTGGACTCCACCTGCACAGGAACAGGCGGGGCTCCTGGCACCCATTGCCCCAGAAGTGCCAAGGAGCTTCCTGTGTGGGAAGCTGTCCCTGGGCTGCTGGCGGTGAGACACCCACTGGCAAGGGTGTAAAAGGAAGCTGCTGCCCAGAGGCCTGGCCACAGCTCGGAGCGGGGTCTCCAGCCTGCTGTCCACACAGGAGAGCAGCCTGTCTGGTCCTTCCTGGCCGTGTGCTGCCCACTTCCTGCTGCCCTGTTGGGTCTTCTGCCACCCAGAGGGAGATGGACAAGGTCCTGATTGCATTCCTGCTGCTGGGGGCTTGCCCCCTGGTCATCTTCCAAGGTGTGAGTGGGGCTTTGATGAGCAGCGGTGGAGGAGAGTGAGGCTGAGGACTGGAGCTTGGGAGCAGAGCTGGGCGATGATGTGACGGCCTGGGCTGTCAGGCTTTGGGGAAGGTAGAGGTCAAGGTCAGGCTTCAGGGATGA
>PVKA01050152.1:7500-12954 GCA_004027165.1 Ctenomys sociabilis | reverse complement strand
TTGGATCTACCTAGGTCTTAACCATCCAGCAGAAAAGCATAAATGTATAAAAATGAAGTATACATCGTGAGCCCATAATATTAAGCTGAGCTGTAAATGGATATGGTCGACAATTTCTTTGAATAACTCCCTATGGTTGCAGAATGCTGGACTGTGTTGGATTGTGGTGTCGAGTTCAAGCACCTAAGTTAGTTGAATGACAATGGAGTGCCCATCTTTGACAGGTGTAGACAAAGGAAGGGGTATAGAAAGGAAGAATCATGATGTGTGTGTATGGACAGTACAGTTGGGATAGATAACGCCGTGCTTCTACATAATCCTATGAGAGGCAAGATCTGCACTAATGGTGGTTGGACAGGATATTATGTCGGCTTCTACTACTATGGTTAATCACTAGGAAAATAACAAGGTAGAAAGTATTAATTATTGAATCTTTGATGTAATTCAGGTATAAAAAATAAGATATGCAAACAGCTACACTCTATTTATTGATAAGAGACATATGCTATAATAATGTCTGTAAGTATAATATCATATATGCCCTTCTATGATACCAAAACATTATGAAAACAGTTTGCAATGTATTAATTTATGAAATCCATCTTGTCAAGGTATCTTAAAACTATCTCATTGATATTTGTACTTCAATAAAACAATAATTAAAAAAATAAAAAATAAATAAAAATAAAATAAAATTGAAAGGGAAAAGTAAAAGGCTGCGCTGACCTAGCTGGCATGGGGGTGAGGTGTCACACTGGACACCTCGTCTCTTCTGGGGGGGCTAGTGCCAGGTACCCTAAGGCTGGGCAGAGAGGGAAGGTAGGGGCTTCCTACTTCCAACGTGGCCTTCTCTCCCTCCCTGCAGCCGCTGGACAGCCCAGGACATGCGCCTCCTCCGGGTTTCTGTCCTCAGCTTCCTGGAGCAGCTGTCCCTGGTGGTGCAGACCATGCAGCGTTTCGGGCCCCCGGTATCCCGCTGAGCCTGATGTGGCCTAGGGACCCAAGTGAAAGCTTCTGTCCCTTTCTAGACAGCGTGTCCCTGAGCAATTGCATCTGGAATGTGGGAAACCAAGAATCTGTAGAACTGAATGTTTTGTACCAAGGGTCTCCTCATTTTGTTTGGTGTTTAAATATGACTTCTGAAGAAAATAAACCTGACCTACCACTCTGCAGCTAGGTGCCTTTCTGCTTTCCTATGGCACTGGTCATTGCATGCAGGGCCATGCCCTGTAGCCCAAGCTGGCCTCAGGCTTGCCAAAATTCTCCTGCTTCAGCCTGCTGAGGTATGTGCCACCACACCTGGTCTCCGTGGCCCGATCAGCATGGCATGTGGTGGCAGGGAGCAAACCCCAGTCCCTGTGCTTGCCTAAGTAGATGCTTAGTCCACTGAGCTCTCATTGGCCCAAAATTTTTTTTACAAGATGATAAAAAAGAAAAAACCAAAATGGCTTTCCAGAGAATGAGCCAACCCACTACAAGCTGATTTTCACCTCCTTAGCCCAGTAAATGCTTTTGGGCCACCCCCCACCCCCACTCCGCCACTCCCCCACCCCGATAGAGACTGCATGACAAGGATCAACAAGGCAGAGATGCGGCGGGTTGGGGGTTGTGGCTCACCCGTAGCCCTGGGACAACTGGTTGTGGTCTTTGGGGACAAAGTCTGCTCTCTATAACATAAATTGTGTCCTCCAGCCTTTGCCAGGCCAGGAGCCAGGCACAGCAGCATAAACCTGTCCCAACACTGGGAGGCTGAGACAGGAGGGCTGCAAGTTCCAGTCAAGCCTGTGTAACTCAGCAACTGAGTGAAGCCCCTTCTCAAAATTAAAAATGGGTGGAGGCTGGGGCTCCACACGAGCCCTGGCTCAGTGCGAGCGCCACATGAATCCACCAGCCCCGCAGCTCTTCTGTAGATGGAGCCTGTGGAGCCTCAGCATGGCGAGGGTGGGCACCACATCAGCTTGCTGTGGGAGAGCTGCCTGCAGCCCCAAGGCAAGACCCTCCTGAGGGTGCTGCCCAGCCCTGGGGGACAAGGTCCCTGGTGGCAGGTGTGGTGACACTGGCCCTCGGTCCTGCGTAGGGTTGAGCCTTTACCTGTCAGCCTTCAGGAGTCTGCACCCGGCCTCCTTGACATGCTTTGCACTCTGTGCCCGTGGGTGGTCTGCAAGGACCCAGCAGGCGCTTTGCCCTGCAGTTCCCTCTCTGCCCTGCATACCCAGCTCCCCAGTTGCTGGGAACCAGCTCCTGAGCTCCATTGCTGCTTCCCCAGCAGGCGCTCTGGCCCAGACAGGGCCACTTCCTCTCCTCTCCTCCCTTCTCCTCTGCTCCACTTCCCTCCCCTCATCTCTTCTCCTCCCTTCCCCTCCACTCTCCTCTCCTTCCAGCCATCCAGGTGCCTGGTCCCTGAGCCTGGTAGCAGAAAGTTGGTCCCATGCACTCCAGCTGTGTGTAGCTACTGCATGGGTGCAGCAGGAGGCAGGCTCTTCCTAGGCCTGGTTCTCATGGGGTGGGTGCACCATGCATGGCCTCTCAGAGCTTGCAGAACTGTGCAGCTGCCGCTTAGAGGGAAATGGTGGCTGGGATGGAGGGGACTGTGGAGGATGTCCCTGGCTGCAGAGGCAGTGCTATTGACCATGGTGAGGCTGCCTCAGAGTGCATGCTCCCCCCACTTTCTCCTTCCTCCTTTTGCCTTTCTTTCTGATCTATACTGAAGATATACTATTTTCTGGTGAACTGGGAGCAGGATCTCTTTTCCTGTCCATCCATGCAGCTCTCCTCCCTCTATCAGTATCCTTCTAGAAGATTCTGGCCATTGCTGGAGGTGAAAATGGGCCTTCCTCTTCCCCTTGGACTTAATGTCTGTACTCAGACAGAACAATGCCCTGGAATGTTGGAAGCCCTCTCCCTCATCTCTGTCCTCTGTCCAGCTGGTTCTTTCCAGGCTGCCTGACTCCCCAGGTGACATCAGAACTTCCTTCCCCTTCTCCTGAGAGGGAAAGCCTAATCCCACACTGCACATGTTTCTCTCGGCTGTGCTCTGTGCATTTGTGCACCTGTGCCAGAGTGTGGCTGTGAATGTGGTTGTGACCATGGGCTAGAACCCGGCTCTTTGCCCACTGGACTAGTGCTCCGCCACAGCCATGCCCCAGCCTCTTTGGTGTAGTTGTGCTCCTTTGATATCTCAGGTTACTGAGGCCATGTGGACATGCTGTAAAACTCCCTCACTGTCACGGTCTACAGGAGTGGTCCAGGGGCCAGTGTCATCATCTCCATCAGGACATCTCATGAACACACTGTTCTGGCTGCTGGGTGGCTTGTGTACTTCTGGCAGGTCCCAGTGCTCCTCTGTCCCTAGACTTCCCATGGGCTCCATCCTCTATCATATGCACAGCCCTGGGCTTGGGGGTGGAGCTCCATGCTGTCCCCTTGTCTAGCAGGCCAGGAGCCCCGGGCTCATCGTTGGCACAAGCCTGAAGCACCAGTGGCCTCAGAGACCACCATGAAGAGGCCTGTGTCTCCTCCCACCTGCTCTCTCCCTCTCCCTGTACTGCACTCTGAACAGGCTGCATGGAACCTTCCCACCTTTGGAAGCCCAGCAATTCCTCTTGCCCCCAGGCCTGTGCTCTGGCTCTGCATCTGTAGCAGTCCTCAGCGACCCCCTGGACACAAGAGATGTCACCCTCGGCAGCTCTTCCTCTTGTGGCCACACTATTTAGAACTGCATCCTGCCACCCCGCCTGCATGGTTTCATAGTATGAGAGGCTGGACATGGCTAGGGAACCACAGTGGGGTCACAGCCATGCCCAGGAAGAAGGAGTTGCCAGGCCTCAAGGAGTCCAGGTGTCACTGAAGCCAGCCAAGGACACGAGCTCAGCACCATGCCTTCTGTCTGTTCTCCATTCACTTTTTGACTGTTTCTGTTTGAGACAAGGCCTTGAGATGTAGCCCAGGCAGGCCTTGGACTCATGGTGATTCTCCTACTTGAGCCTCCTGAGTGCTGGGATTACAGGTGTGCACCACCATGCCCATTTGTTTTGATCAGTACATGTTTGCAGTACATAGTGATTATATTCAACATGAGGACTTGGAACATGTCTTGACACATCTTACGTGTCTGTTCCAAGCCATTCCTCACCCCTTGACTGCATCTCTTGATCCTGTTTCCATTTGAAAAGCTCTATCTCCCTGCTGTCTGTTATCTATTATCTATTTTTCCCTTTATTTGTGTTTTGGGCCTCTCATAAGAGATATTTTAGCCAGAGTGTCTAATTTATTTCATATAACGTCATGGTCTCAAGTCAGATCCACGTTCTTGTAAATGACTCAAGTGTCTCTTTAGGGCAGAGCAGTGCTGTGCCACGTAGCACGTTGCCTTTATCTGCTCATTGTTATACCCTGACAACACTGACTCCATTTTGTTGCCCTTCTAACCTCACCGTGTTCCTGTTCTGTATGCACCTACCCCTCCCAACTCCCTCACCCCTGTGACCCGAGGCTTATCTTAACGGGCATCTGCACCCCTTCCCTATTTTTTAGTATCTTGACAAACTGTGTACTTGCGACCCCACACCTCACCCAATGCTGAACTAATGACCCTGCCACTTTACAGGAATCTCCCCACCCCTCCCCTGTTTTTGCGGTTTTTAAGCTTAAATAGTGATCTCTGTAAATGCTTGGGGCGCCTCTCTGTGCTGGACACAAGAATTCGTCACTGGGTACCAGCTTAAATAAAGCACTTCTTTTCTTTTTAGATTTGCCTCATTGTCATTTGATTTTTGAGTTACAACACTTGTCTGTGGACAGACATACAGGCCACTGCGTTTCTCCTGCTAGCTTCCAAACGTGCCTTTGGCTGTGTTGCTTCCCTTTCACTTGCATTAAAGAGTTTAAGGAGTATTGGCCTGAGCTCTTCCCAGCAGTTGTGATTGAATTCAGTGGAGAATCCATCAGGTCCTGGACTTTTCTGGATAGCTCTTTTGTTACTGCTTAATTTAATTCCCAGTTACTGGAAATGAATTCAGTGTTTTTGTGTCTTCTTTGTTCATGCTCAGTAATTAGTAAATATGTAGGACTCTACACATCACTTTATTATTTATTTCTGTTGGTATCTATTTGTTATACATAATAATCACATTCATCAGGGTTTTACTAGAGGAACACATATAACACAAGATGTATAAATGTACAAGAAATTCCAAGATTGGCTTTCAACAGTCAGCCACAGAGTCAGATGAGGAAGCGTGCAGAGGGTGTCTGCACACCAGAGACTGAAGGCTTCAGTCCAAGGCTTGGAGCCCACTGCAGGGTTCTGTGCAAGTCTGTATCAGGAGGCCGATGGGTCTGCGATGGAAGGCTGAAGAGTCTACACCAGGAGGCTGAGGGATCCGGGACAGAGGCTGAAGAGTCTGTTAGAAGCAGGAGAGGAGTCCAAGCCAGCTGCAAAGACCGCAAGACTAG
>PVKA01050152.1:0-2500 GCA_004027165.1 Ctenomys sociabilis | reverse complement strand
ACTCTGCTGTTTGTATCACAGTAGCTTTGTAGTATAACTTTAAATTAGGGAGTGATGCCACCAACCTTACGTTTGTTGCTCAGAATTGCTTTTCTTCTACCAGGTCCTTTCTGGTTCCACATAAATTGTAGAATTGTTTTCTCTAGCTCCATGAGATACCCTATTGTTTTGTTTTTTGCCTGAGATAGGGTCTCATCCTGAGCTCACTTTGTTGCCCAGGCTGGTCTTGAACTATAACAATCCTCCTGCTTCAGCCTCCCAAGTGCTGGGACTGCAGGTGTGTACCAGCACACCAGCTTCCTATTGGTATTTGGATTGGGATTGCATTTAATCTGTATAACAGTTTTGGAATTGTGGACATATTCACTATATTGGTTCTTCTTACCCAAGAGCAAGGGATATGTTTCCACCTTGTAATATCATGTTTAATCTTTTTCTGAGTACTATAGTTTTTAGTGTGTAGTTCTTCTGCTTTCATAGATTGATTCTTAGGTATTTCTTTTTGGATGCTATTGTGAAAAGTATTGGTTCCCTAATTTCTCTCAGTGAGTTTGATGTTCCTGTGCCAAAGACTACAGGTTTTTGAGTGTTGACTTTGTATCCTGCTCTGTTGCCAAATTTAGTTAATTCTAGAAGTCTTTTGATGGAAATTTTTGGCATCTTCTCCAGCCAGAGGTGTGCCGGACAGAAATGCTGAGATAAGGGACTTTTGGAGGCCTCCAACCCTGCTGGAGGGTCTAAGACCAGTCATGCAGCAGTCCATACCGATCTTCCCCCGTCCTTCCTGATTCTGTGCACAGAAGTCCCAGGGCTTCAGTTCAGAGCTGACTTTATGAGCTGAGGGGCTTTGCAGGTACTTCATTCTTTTGTGTATGGTGCTTCCCCCCACCCCCCACCTTCCCTGCTGTTTCCAGCTTTCCTGTAAGCTCTCTCCCATGCCTTGGGGACCTACTTCTTTTTCTTCACCCAGTTGTTTTTGAAGCGTCTCAATTCCAGATCCTGGAACCTCACACTTGCCACGCAGGCACCATGCCACTGAGCTACCTTCTTGGTCCATTTCCTGCTAGTTTTTACTCCAACATTTTAGCCTACTTTTTCCACCTTTTGCTTAGTCTGACAAAATCCTATGTATTGAAGGAGCACATAGCATCATGTTTGGAGACCCAGATATGCTCTAAGTGAGTAGCATGATCAATGTACAGAAATTTCCATCACCTCCTACACCGAGAGCCATTCTGAATTTCCTCTGCATTGCAGCATTTGATTAAAGCCCAAGCCAGAAAATCCTCCTACGAAAAACTGCTCAGCAGCTCCCTGTGGCCTTAGGTCTCAGAGGATCAATCAGCTTCCACAGGAAGCAGCAGCATGGGGGCCATAGATGGCGAAGCCTCATCTACCTCAGCTGGCGGCAGTGAGAGCTCGACCAGATGCTGCAGACCCCTTCAGCTAGAGCCCCCCGCCCCCGCTGGCTGGCTTTGGAGTTACCCTTCCTCCCATCAGGGGAGCCCAGCGGCCCACCTTCCTGCCCCAAAGCCCAGGCACATAGGGACCCATCTTCCCCACATTTAATCAGGAAACTGCAGACAAATAAGATATCATGCCACTAAAGAGGAAAGAACTGGGTGTGGGACCACAAGATGGGATTGGAGCCCTCTGAGGAGCAGAAGATGGGAAGCAGGGGCAGGAAGGCACCACCACCTGGTCATTGGAGCTGGTGATACCCAGGGAGCTGAGGCTGAGCTTCCAGGCCATGGACACTCAGAGAAGGGTGAGGAAGTTGGGCAGTGTGTAGCAGGGATTCCCTAGGCCAAGGCAGGGCCTGGTTCAGGTAGTTCTAGATCCTTGGGCACTTGAGAGAACTTGTCACCTGAAGGGAAACCCTTGCCTGGCACTGTTGCCTGGCTCTGCACACCCCATGGAGGGCATCGCTCCACTCTGAGTGCTGCTGGCCACCAGGCCCTCTTCTGGGTACAGGGTGGCCAGCCAGGGGAAGACAAGATACCAGCATCATATGTTGGGGCATACCATACATCAAGAAGGAGGGCAACTGGGATGGGGACATCCCACAGAGAACACGTACTCATGGATGGAACTCCAGGTGGCTGTAAATTTAATAAATAGATGGTCAAGGTACAAGTAGCACAGAGGGTGGGGTGTTTCCAACCCCTGGGCACAGGGCCAGGACAGTGGGGTATTGCTGCTGCTGGGGTAGAGGGTTTGGTCCTATTACCACCTCCCCCTGCAGGGCCCAAAGCAAGGCACTAAGGAAGGGGCCCAGGTACACCAGGGGCATTTTGGCCTGGTGGCCTCCCCCATAACACCTGGGGACCCAAGCTGGAGCAACCCCTGCCTGTGATGGTGACCGGAGGCTGGCTCAGAAGCCAGGAGCCCCCCCACCTCCCCCCAACCTCAGCCACTGCTGGCCCCAAGGCTGATGATCAGCTCGAGCTTCTGGCGTAGCTTGTGCTTCCGACAAGAGGCGTCTCTGTCCAGGGCGGCG
>PVKA01050151.1:0-12872 GCA_004027165.1 Ctenomys sociabilis | reverse complement strand
AGGCCGCTGGAGTCAGCCACTGTCTCTGGCCGGTCTCAGGAGCTGGGCGGGGGCGGGCGGGATGGAGCAGGACGGCGGAGTCGGCCACGCTGTCTCTGGCCGGTCTCAGGAGCTGGGCGGGGGCGGGCGGGGCGTGTGTATTGTCTTGAATGACATAGTAAATGTTCCCTTACCTTTTTAAACCAGATTTTGTAATGCGTACTTTTCTGACTACTAAATGAGCTAACATATTTTAATATATCTAGAATGTTAAATATTGAATATATAAAAAGCATATATTTCTTTTCCTATTTTCAAACGTGTTATTTGACTTTGTCCTATTGATTCATAGCTCTTTTTATCTAATATATAATAATTTACATGTATAGCTTATATTTTTATTCTATAATGGATTTTGAGACTAGAATTTTTATTATACAATTGTACTTCTCAACATTTCCCTTCATAATTTGTCCATTTTGTACCTCAGTTATCTAAACCAAATATTTCTTTTTAAATCCCCAAATTGCTTCTAACGTTGTACCTTTTATATTTTCATGCTTAATTCATGAGCAATTTATGTGCTTGATTGCAAAAGGATTTTTTCTCTCTTTATAGTGTTTTGTTTTACCATAATTTACCTTAAAAATTTCAGCTTTCTGCCATTAATTTGCTTATAAAATTATAAGTTGTATGTACTCATCAACCTATTTCTAGGTTTTGTGTTTTGTGGTTCCATTTGTCAGTCACTACCTTTATTCATTCAGATTTGCAATAAAATTGACATCTGATAGTCAAGTCTTCTAACACCATTCCTCTTCTTAACCCGTATGTCTAGTGAGTGAAACTTTTCAGAAACATATGTTGTAATTGGTTTGTCAGCTTCCACACACAACACACAGCATGGAAATACACAACTAGAATTTTGTTTGGAATTGAATCTATAGATTATTTTATCACTAAATAACATTCTTTGTAATATTGAATATTTCAGTTCACTGATATAGTACTGTCTGGTGGGTTTTCAATGGCATCACGGGAGAGAAACAGGCAGAAGGGAAAAGGGAAAGGGGCTTTATTATCTTGGAAGACATGGAGAGAATCTGGGGAAGACAAGGGATTCTCTGAGTTGGAACAAAGGGAGGTTGAGGCTTTTATGGCCTTTTTCCAGAGGTGAAGTTGGGAGGGGCTGTTTAGACACACCTGAGGAGCTGATGGGGGTCTTCCCTGAGGCAGCGGGAAGGGTGGAAGGAAACTGATCCCTGGGCTGAGCTGGAGAAGAAGCAGGGAGGTGGTCTTGGGGAAGGTGGGCTGCCCATACGAGCTGACCAGGCTGGTGATTGAGCAGTTCACACTAGGGCTGGAACCTATCACTTCCACTTTCATTCTTTTCAATAAATTCTAGTTTTCACCACAGAGGTCATGCATGTAAATTCTTTGCTCCTATAAGTAATACACTTTCTCTGTAATTTTCATTTTCTAAATTTTCTTCAAATTCAAATGAATTTTGTTGTTTAACCTAGCCCTTACCAATTGTGCTAATAGGTATAATTTATATAATTATCTATAAGCATAATCACATCATACTAAAGAAAGCTTACTTTCTTTTTCTTTCCTAATCCTTTCCTTGCTGTATTTAGGGAACTTCACAGCAAACATGAACAGAATGATGAGAGCAGACATCTTTACCTTTCTTTGCAAACTCAAAAGAAATATTTTCGATATGTCAAAACTGAGAGTCAGAAAGCTTCTCCTACATAGAGCCAGCCATGGCATCACAAAGGCCCAAAGAAGTTAGGTAAATCACTGCCAGTTAAGGAGCTGGGAGCAGCCTGAGTCTGTGTTTGTCCAGAAACAGAAAGTATAGTAGGATCTTAAAGCAAAAATTGATTTTCCTAATAGAAAATGAATGTGCCTTATTCACATGAACTTATTGGCTGAAATACAAGCCTAGACAGATTCAAGAACATGACACTGATGCCGGCAGAGAAAGCACTGTCAGATTTTCCTGTGAGCATTTTCCAGCTCTCCCAACAGATGCTCTTAAAGGATTTATTTGTGAAAATGCTCATCATTTAAGATCAAGGCAGTGATTGGCAGCCTCGTCTTTGTAGCAGCTCCTGCAGGAGATGATAGCATGCCTTAAATTCCCTACCAGTACCTGAGGGACCTGGGGTGCTCCTTCTCTAAAACCTTCTGAGGTTTGTATAAGTGACAGAACACTGGATGATTCCATAGTATTCCGAAGCGGTCTCATTCTATATGTGATCAGAGCCTGCAGTCTCACTCAGTAGGGCCATTCAGTTCCATCACTTGCAAGGACAGAATTCCAGGAAGCCAGAACTCACATAAGGAGGCTTCCTGTAGAATAGACCTCCTTGTTCCTGAAGTTCAGTTAGAGACTTTACACATGAGCCCTAAGGCAGAAGAAACCGACTGACACTTGTACATGGAACACGGGTGCCACAGCCAAAGTGGCTGATCCTGGAGCACAAGTATACTAACAGGCAGGGGTGGTAGTGGACCCTCAGCCCTAGGAGAGACACTCATAGACATTGTGTAGAACCCTTGGTAACAGATGAGCCATGGGAACCATGGGCTCCATTCATAGACACCTTCATTATTCATTTAGTTGTGCAGAAAAAAGAGGTGACATATCCACATTGTAGCCAGCTGTAGGTGTGAGGGACACAGGGTAAGCCAGTGGGCAGGGCACTGGGAAGGGTGTCTACAATACAACTCCGAGGTTACTTAGCTACCAAGTGGAGATTGAGGTTAGTCTATAAAACACAGCTTATAATACCTAGGAAACATACACCAGGGCAGGGTAATCTCGGTTTTGCCCCAGCCACAAACATTTAATAGGTACAGGGATTTGACATCTCTATAGGGATTCATTGTCTCCCCTAAGAATTCCAAGCCTCTTAAGAGCACAACATACTTAATCAGGACTTTGGGAAGCTGGCTAATAGTAAACATTGTAAACTTCCCAGAACCATATGAAACTTGACTAAATACCTTCATGACAACTCTAACAGGAAAATGTAGACCATAATTACAGTATTAAGTTATCATTTATTGATATCAACTTGGCCTATTCATGCTGTCTCTTTCAGTAACAAAGGATGAAAGAGAATAGAAGATATGCAAACAAAGAGTAAGTGGAGGTAGCAGAGGTGCCTTCTAGCATTGTCCTATTTTTTATCAATAGCTTAATACAGTACTTATGGTTGTGCTGTAGTGGTTGTAGAACAATCAGATAGATGGAGAAGAGGCACATAGGATAGGTCAGAATGCAACTGTTCTTTACAACTTCAATAGTCAAGCCAGGCAACGTTATTGCTAATGGCTACTTCCTTTATTAAACACCCCTGCACAGTTTTAGAGGCAGGTTCCCGATTCATTCTTCTGCCTACAATAATATACTGGAGTTCTTCTTACATCATGCATAATTATGAGTAATCAATATATGAGTAATCAACTATGTGATGATATAAAATAAGACATTCAATATTAAAATATATAAGGCCTGATGTAGCATGCATTTGTGTTGTTCCTTTCACAAGTGGGCTGATTGTCCCTCCAGTGTCGCAGGCTGAGCCGCGCAGACAGGCAGCCTGTTCAGTAGCACAGCAGTTCTTCTCTTTAGTACAGATTACAAAGCTCTGAGTCTGTTTCATCCGTGCACCTCCCAAGCTCCTTGAGTACTTACCAAGTGAATTAGTACATTAGTCAGTGACTAAATTTATAAATACTTGAGAATAGGCTGGGGATATAGCTCAGCAGCATATGCGCCTGCCTGGCAAGTGTAAGGTCCTGAGTTTGGTCCTCAGTGCCAAAATAAATAAATAAATAAATAAATAAATAAATAAATAAATAAATACCAAATAAGTATATTCATTCTTTTTTTTTTTTTTTTTTTTTTTTTTTTTTTTTTTTTTTTTTTTTTTTTTTTTTTTTTTTTTTTTTTTTTTTTTTTTTTTTTTTTTTTTTTTTTTTTTTTTTTTTTTTTGGTGGAACCAGGGATTGAACTCAGGCCCTTGTACTTGCCAGGGAAGCACTTATTCCAGTGAGCTATCCCCCCAGCTCCTAGTATATCCTTTCTTAGCATTCTAGGAAAAAAATAGGATACATTCACCTATGTATACAGTCTATAAACTCACTTTTACACCCATAATGGTAATACATTCAATTTTCAAATTTCTAACTTTTTAAAAGTCATTTTCATCAAATTAAAATTAAGCTAGGTGATACCACAATCCCCTTTAAAATATCATCAGTTTCTCTCTATAGCATTTCTACTCTTTTGATGTCTAAGTCATTGAAAATATTTTTTCTAAAAAGACAGAAAAGTTATGTATGTCTTTTCTTCCCAGCTGCCATGTATGTCACACTCTTACTTCTGTGTAAATTTGCCTCCTGTGGAGTTCTTTTAGAGTATGACTCTGCCTTTCTAAGCTTTAAATTAAAAAGTATTCCCTGTGTTTTATACCCTCCAGCCTACACAATAAGGGGTTAGTGGTGCCAAATTGCTCTTCCTAATAAATAGGGTCAGAGCCTCTGGGTTGGGCCCCAGCAGGAGGGAGAGTAGATCTCTGTTACTGCTCCTGCACCTGTCCTCACCCTTTCTTTTGTCTTTGGATTCAGGGACACAGATTCTGTCACTGTTCTTTTATTGACAACAGGACTCAGTTCTGTGGGGTTTTAGTGCTGGAGTGGCCAGGAATCACAGTGTCACCTCCTGGAGAGAACCCTGCAGAGGTGTGCTGGGCATTCCTGGGCTGGCCAGCTCAAACAGGCCCCAGTGGGAACCTCCTGTGTCTCTCTTACATTGTGTTTTCTTTTTTTTTAATTTGTAAGCCTAAGGCCTGGCACTTCCTTGCTGAGGAAGAGGATTTTGTGTTCTTCACTCAGTGCAGGAGCACAGGGATCTCTTTGCCTTACTGTGAGAGTGGGTCTGCATTTCATCTACTTGTAGACCTGACTAGTACCTGCAGAATTTGCATCTGTAGTGGAGTAGTCCAGGAGTGAGTGTGTGGAGAAAAGAAGGATGGAATAGAAGGAGGGAGAAACGGAGGGGAGGAAGAAAGAGAGAAGATATTTGTAACTGTTTCTCTAAATCCAGGAGTAAACCTTAGAAGTGAAAAAGGCTTAATAATTTTAACTCATGGGAAATTATTTATTAGTGTGAATTTTGCTTTTAGGTAAGAACAGGGAAACAACCCCTCTCGCTTCTCATGCATGTAATCAGGACTCATTTCATTTCCAGTATCTGTTGCAAACTGCGGAGCAGACTTGCTCACTCAAGCCTGGTCCCACTCAGCTGCCCACAGAATTTATCTGTGGGACAATAGCCCCACGCCGCATTTTTGAAAGCTATATTCATTGTCTTTAAAATTGTGATTAGAATTTGACATACTGAGTGTTTTGTTTTTGCTGTAGGTACGTGAACACCAATCTGTTTCTCGAAGCACCCTAATATGTGTCATATTCTGCAGGAATGCATTAGAGTAGGTGGGGACAGAACACTGCCCCACTCTCGAGACTGGTATGAGGAGGTGCTCGGTGCAGCTATGACTTTGTGAAGACGGCAGGACCAAAGCCCGAGAGCCTGAAAGGACTTTCTGGAAAAAGCCCAGAGCGGATTCAGTTTTCCTCCAGTGAATCACTGAGAGAAAACACGTGAAAGTGTGTGCTGTGGAATAGGAAACACGAGTGCTGTTTGCGCACATCTTTCACTGTCAGTGTTTGCTGTGGAGTTGTGCATGCGATACTTTACACATGTGTGTGAAGTCTACAATCATAAACCTGAGTAGAATTTTAAAGTTGTATGTTTTACTTACCAGAAAAAGTGGCTAGCTGCAGAACAGTTTTTTTTGTTGTTTTGTTTTGTTTTTTTGCCTTACCTCCTAAAATAGCTTGAGGTCTTTCAGGTTTGAATCTTTATGATGTTTCAATATAACCTGATTATTTGTTTCTATTTATTTGGGTTTTTTTTTTTCAATCTCAAGAGAAAATACGTTCTTTCTCTGTCTTTTCTACAAAAAATAAATTGGATGACCATTGTGTCTACATGTGAAATATAATTTTCTCAGAGTGGTGAATTATTCTTTGAATAGATATTTATAGAGCATTTGTTTTCAGTGCCACATTTCTCAATATAAATCTTTTTTTTTCTTTTCTGTATTTAGGGTAGGGTCTATGGGGTCTACAGGGTCTTACTGTGTAGATCAGACTCGTGGTGATTCTCTGTTTTCAGCCTCCCAAGTGCTGGGATCACAGGTGCGTGACACCATATCCAGTCTCCGTCACCATCTCAGTGCCCCCCACGGGTGGAGCTGTCTCGGCACACCAGGGATCGAACCCAAGCCGCTGTGCACGGCCTAGGCAGGCACTTTAATCTGCTGAGCTGCCTGGCTGGACAATGGATATAAATCTTGATGAAACACGGAGACAGTGCTGGTGTCCTCAAGAAGCTCATAGTTCAGTGGATGAAGACAGGTGATATCAACCAACTAACCAAGCAAATAAACAAAAGCATTAAAACTTTTGCCAAGTATAAGTTTGAGAAAGAAAATAAAATGGGCTAATATCATGTGTTACAGGGTAGTCCCTCTTTAGACTGAGTATCAAGGCTCACCAACTTTAGGAGCTGGAGAAGGCATGACTATTGCTATGGAACAATTTCTTCCTCATTCTATCAGATGCTCCTTACCACTGAGAATTCAGGAATAGCTCATCAGGGTAGTTCCCTCTCAAGGTCTCCCTGGAAGTTGTCATCATGAGGGCTACAGAATCTGCTTCCAAAGCAGCGACCTCCTGCAAATATAGACAGCGGGTCTCTGCTTCTTTACACACAGAGCTTTGCACTCTACCTTCAGAAGTGGCTTCAGGATACGCTGACTGGTTTCTCCTAAAACAAAAGATCCGAGAGCAGTGCTGCCCCTTCTGTCTTAGGTTTGGAGATTACACGTGTACTGTACCATGTTCTGTTGGTCACATTAATGCTAATGCTAGGAAAGAAGATTGTTCCTCTTGGGAGTACCAGGGGATGAGGGTTCTCAGGTGACATCCCAGACACTGCCCAACACAGAAAGTGTGAGCTGAACTGAAGCCAGAATCATTTCAAGAAATCTGTTGAGTGAGCATCTACGGAGGAGGGCAGCCTAGGAAAGGAAGTAGTGGGTCCCAGGATGCTGAGGCCAGTGAAGCTGGAGTGGCCTAAGAAGAGCCGGAGCAAGCCCTCCTGTACAGGATGAGTCCAGCGAGCAGGGGGCTGGAGAATGGAGAATACTCCAAGTGAAAGGTCAGATGGTTGGAAGGGTTGAAGTAGAACAGTGTCATATATTGCACTACTCCATTGTGAATGGAAGTATGACTCTGAACAGGAAACCGGATGGGACTCTATAATTTAGAATACTAGACAAAATAGACAGTCTTGACTGTTGACTTTTACCCTTTTCTGGTCATGCTATGCAGACTCATATAAAATGAAACAGTAAATACTCTACTCTATCAAGTGTAGAGTATCTTGGATATTCTGATACTGCTTCTAGCCATATGCTTTACCACTCAGGCATTTGGGTGCTTTTGCTGTGTTTGTTAGGTCAAGTGGGGCCCACTCCAAGTTCCCCAGTTCTTTCTCATGGTGCTAGCAGGTAAGCTTTCACTATACTTAAAAATTCTCTTAAGACATCAAAGAATACTTCCTTGCTCTTCTGACTCCATCCCCAGTTCTCTCAGCTCATGGCTGGTGGCAAGTGCATGCTCTCTACAAGTTAGCTTCAACTTCCAAAGGAAACGCAGACTTTCATTGCAAATGAGATTATTCTGCTCCATTGCTCTGAGCAGGTGCTGGGACCCTGGCCATGGCTCACTGACTCAGGGAAGGAATGTGCTCTATTTTTCCCTTAAAGCAAATGTGCCTGCCATGTTACTGCTACACTTCTGAAAATATATCAGGAAAGGAATGGAGCAGATAAAAGTGTTCCTGATCTCTGATGTCAACCATGTGTGCAAAATAAACACTTCCTTAGTTGTAATAGCTTGGCCTAACACTCTTATCTCTTCATGCTTATATTAGTGTTGTTTTACTTAAGAACAAGAATGCTTACATTTTTCAGAGCCTTACATAAAATGTACAAGGTCGTCCAATATGAATCTTCTACGTGTTATATATCTTTCTTTGTATACCTTGTATTCAAAATGCTTATATGAAATACTGGTATGTAAAGTCCCTGATTATAATAGACTCAATACAAGCTTATTATCTGAACCAATAGTCTTAGAACCAATAAATAATGAATGTACAGCCAAATGGCTCAGTGGATTAAAGTGCCTGTAAGCCGGTGCAGGGGCTGAGGGTTCGATTCCTGGGCCTGCTGTGCTGGCCCCGCCCCCAGGGCATGCTGTGACCACTATGGAGACTGTGATGTGCACCTGTAGTCCAAGCACTTGAGAGGCTGAAAACAGGAGAATCACTACGAGTCTGATCTAGTAGTGAGACCATGAACACCCTGTAGACCCTTCCCTAAAATGCAAAAAGAAAGGAGAAAGAGGGAAATAAAGAGAGAAAGGAATGTAAAATATTTCCAAGTTTCCTAGCAAATCTGCTGCTGGATCATTTGTTCACCAAAATTCTATAACAGCTTCAAGTAATAGGAACAACCTCAGGGTGGCTGCTCTCCAGAGACCATTATGCATCAAGTTGGAAAGTCTCCCTTCTTGATGTGCACACCCTAAAAGCCACAAAACAACCAGGAGATCTGTGCTTCAGTTTTTTTTATTTTTAATGCAATGCTTTTTCTTGTTCCTTCAGTCCCTTGGAAATGGTAGCTAAATACCACTCACAAGTCCATTTTCTGGCATGCCCATTTAGATGGTGAACCAGAGGATGGATTCTCCTCTGTATTTCTGGACATTTTTTTAAAAAGGTGAGTGTTGGTAGTCAAAGAGAGAGGGGTGGAGGAAGTTTAGGTTCTCTGGGGTCAGTGGCAGAGGTGGTGGCAAGAACCTGAGGAAGAAGTGTTTCTGTACCCTGCACATCTCTAGGGAGTGAAAGAGAGCACGCAGCTTAGAACATTTGTAGCATCTGTGCATTGATTTAGCCCCCAACCATGTATGTGATGGCTGTCTGGGTAGTGCTCCTCAGGGGCATCTGTTTACTGGGAGCCAACTGCCAGGGGCAGATGAAACAGAAACAAGTCCTGCTCTTGAGGTGCCTTCAGATTGAAACAGAGAGAAACATACCAGATAACACTCGCTCTGGTTCTGAGAAGTGCTACAGAGCAATGGTCCAGATTGCCAGAAGAGCACAGAATAGTGGGGATGGGGTGAGCTGTGGTCTTCAAAGTCTTCTCCAGGGAGGTGATGAGCTGTGACTTGGAGAATAGCACAGGGAAGCAAAGGAGATGGAGGAAGGAGGAGGAGAAGGGAAAGGGAGAGCGGTGCTGTGGACAGGAAGGCTTTATAATTTCCAAGAAAGTGCCATAGATGACTAAAATGGTCCAATTATTTGGTTTTGTTTTGCTTGTGTTTTTAAAGTTTAAGTCATGTGGGGTTAAAATTAACTTCTCCTGGGCGTAACTGCTTTGTTTTTTTCTTGGTCAAAGTAGGACAATGCATTCAAAGACTTAAAATTGTGAGAACATTATTAGAAATGCAGAACTTGCTGCCAGTCAAAAACAAACACTGTGTGATTCCATGTATAGAAGGTGTATAAGCAGTCAATGCATAGAATTAAAAGGGAAATGGGATAGCAATCACCAGGAGCTGAAGGGAGGGATAGCTGGGAATTTACTGACAACTGGAATACAGTTTTAGTTAAGTAAGAGAAATAAACCCTAAAGAACTTCTGCCTAATATTGTGTCTCTAGTCTACTATACTGTATTATGTTCTTGAACACTTAAGAGGGTGAATTTCACGTTGTGTTCTTACCATATAAAATAGAGTATCAGAATGAGATAAAGACATGGAACCTGCTAAAATTATTTTTATATGTGTTTCTGTGCTTGTTTGGCTACTTATAGAAGAAGTAAGGGAAGGAAAGCCAGAGGGGTAACAGAAGAGTTCCTGGAAGGAATTACTAGAGGGACAGATGTTGAGGAAGAAAGTACAAGAGCAGAGTGCCACGGAGTGCCATGTTGTGTGGACTAAGAAGACAGTTTTGTTCAGTCTCGCTGCATCCTGGAGATGCAGACCACTGTCTTTTATCACTTTCTCACAATATGAAATTCGCCCATTAGCCTCTGAGGACTCCCTCAGGTCTGTATTTGGACACCACAGGAATTATTCAGCAGGTTTCTGGCCCAGGGTGCTCTAAGTTGAAGACTGAGGAAAATGGAGGCAAGAGCCCAAACCCACTTCAATTGGCTGATCCTGGGCCATGGTCTGCAAAGCAAAGAGCTGGCATGACCCAGAAACAGCTTCAGATTGTGGTGTGGGCTGCAGTGGTCTCTTGGTTTGAGAGTCCTTAGGCTTCCGTTGCTTGTGGTGTTGGAAATGGTGACAGGAGCCAATTTCCTTTCTCTAACCCGAGAGGATATTGTGGCAAATTGGCTGACGCTTACTCAGAAGGTTATCCACAGGCAGGGGACATTTCAAACATGGCATCAGTTTGTGCAGCAGCACTGTTGCATTTCAGTGGAGTAGGTTATTTGAATTGAAAGTATCAGAGGAAGAACGGGGAGAGTGAGAGGAAGCAGTCCCTAGGTGGGTGAAGTGATGCTGTGAGGTGAAACTACAACAGCGAAAGTCAGGCAATGCAGCCAAATATTGGACGTGAGCACACGGAAGGAGTTGCTGGCATTTGCCAGGGGTTCCCGGTGCTCAACACTTGGCATACATGTCTGGAAAGTTCTACGCTGCGTGTCAATTTAAAGACGCTTGAACAACTTTGAAAACCCATGATGAGGGGGTAAGAAGACAAGGTCAGACAATCAGTGCTGCGAACTTGGCTAATGTGGCTGAGCCATAAAACTAATCTGTGCAGAACACCCGTCCACACAACCCAAAGAGCCGCTGTGGGCAAACTTGAATCTTGTCTTATAAAGGATGTGAGAAACAAGATCAATAAGCTACATAAAAATTTAAGAACATATAGAATTATGCTCAAAGAAAATTTAAGATCATAAGGTAATAATTTTGATGTTTTAAAATGCTCAATGAGTTCATAAGCAAGAGAGGAGAGTAACTTTGTCAACTTTTACATATTTTCTGGGTGTCATCAATGTTCTAATTTATCTTTTCCCTTAATGCCTGTTAGAATATTAGCCTCCCACATTTGAATTTAGAAGAATAAGTGGATGCTTCACACCTTTAAATATATCTTTCTTTGCTATCATCTAAATTATATGTATTTCTTTGTTTCAACATCTTGTGGTAAGATTTTAATCATTCTCTTTCTAGTATTAATAAGAAATTATACACCTACACACAATTCACACTTCTAAGAATTTTTCTTAAATTGGCATTAAACAGATTTTCAAAAATGACTTGTATTGTAGTTTTCATATCTTATGAAAAATACTTGCTTTGGGATGTAGGGTATAGAAGATGAGATGTTTTTATCATGTAGGAAGAAAAGGAGGTCGGAACAAGGCTTCTAGAGAGGTAAGGTGATGAATGGAGTCCCCAGAGGTTGTGAAATGTGCCTGTCCCAATTCTTAGACTGTGGAAGGCGACCTTGGAAAGCTACCTGCCTCTATCCTGCACTTGGCTTTCTTACCTACAGAGGGACAGAGTGGCTTGTGGCCCCTGGGGTTCTGTAAGAATCAAGTAAGTGCACATGTGTAAGGCTCAGGGAAGAGCGATTGTATCTGGTGTCACCGCATGGAGTACATAGAATCTGTTATAGTCCTACCTAGTGCTTGCTGCCTTCAGAATTCATCAAAGCCAGTACTTGACTAGGAAAATATGTCTCAGCTCTCGGTGGCAGCTTGCAAGCAAAGCAGATCCCGTACGTGTTGTCCTTACTGCCTTATATTTTTGTGCATTTTAAGTACTTAAATTCAAACCACATGCCACAGACTTCCACATGCATGAGTTTGGAAGTGAACAAAGGATGAGTCCTTAAGTCTGGTAGTATTTTCTTTTAAAAGGAAATTACTCTTGTGCAGATTTGGGAAACTTCTTTGGGCCATTTATGTACAGAAAGCATTTCTCTTCACCCTCTCCCAGCTTTGTTGAGGTTTAATTGGCAAAAACTGTCAACTCGGGTGTTTGCAACTTTCACTTTCATTGCTTTGTTGTAGAAGAAGGTAGAGAAGGTTGGGGATGAAATCTGTTGTTACCAATGTGAACTCAATCTGCTTCTGAGGAGTGACACACTGTTCCATTACGGCCTCTTCAGCAGTTTTTGGCTTTCTCTTTATCACTTTATATTCTCTTCTGCTGAAGATGCATCACAATAATAACTGTGGGTTAGAACAAGAGCAGGGATTACTCAGAGTGGAGCAGGTAGGAGCACTTAGATATTTGAGATTTGGGGTGGTCATTTCTTTGGTTGGCTCAGTGACCATTGTACATATCCCCTGGATATCTTGCCCTTGGGATTTCTGTAGTTGTACCAAAATCCAGGCACAGCCTTGCTTCTCTCTTCTGTGGAGAGCATCCTACATGCAATAGAGGAGATGAAGGTGGATTTGATATGCCTGAGAACTGTATCCTTGAAAACATATAATATTCACAGACATTTCCATTGTGGGTTGTGGTACATGCCACAAAAATTGCTCCTCAGCTGTAAAATGCAAGATACTAGTGTAGAATCTAGTCGTGCTGAGGCATCTGTTATGGCTATTTATCTTTCCAAAGCAAATAAAGTAGCATAAAGTCTTTGGATTATCTATCTTTTCTCTTTCAAAATTTAGTCTTGAAGAACTAAACTAATAAAAGG
>PVKA01050150.1:0-12873 GCA_004027165.1 Ctenomys sociabilis | reverse complement strand
AAACTCGAACTCTTCATATTTAACTAGATGTCATTTGAAGACATACTCGTAAGCAAAATAAACCAGACCCACATGGTCAGATATCCTATATTCTTCTAGTATAACTCAAAAGAAGAATTGCAAATAGAAGTTATAAAACAGTTAAAAGGAAAGCGAGAACTTGAGGATTGGACAGTGAGGAGAGGGCAAGGAGAAATGCTGAGCAACATGACAAGGTCAAGACCATTCATTTATATACGCACTAGATGGGTAAGACAATGATCCTGAGAAATGTCAGATTTTTTAGACTAGCAGTTAAGTGGTCGGATTCTCACCCCGACTAACTATACTGTGAACCAAGCAACTGCACTGAATTTAACAAAGTGTAATAGAAGGGTCACACTTCAAATGCCTGTCATTCTGCTCTCCTAAATGTGTACTTCTTGTCATGACATACCAGCTATTACTATACTGCCCTTTTTTAAAGGGTAGTAAATGAAAAATAAGACGAAAAAGATCACAAGATAAGTCATGCTACAATGCTACTATGCTGTATATGGATGGATTTCCAAATATCTATGTAAATACATGGAAGTGTTCATTCCTATTTTTTAAAAAAATTTTTTCCTTCATATTCTGTAAGGACTTAGAGTTTAGTATCTCAATACTTGATGAAAAATACATGTTCCATGTTATGCTTGTGATGTTTGTTATTTAGATTAATAGTGTGGGTAAACTGAACTGCATATGTTGCAGGGTAATAATAAGCTTCTCTACTGGAGGGTTAACAACCTAAGTTTGCAGATCAAAAATTAAAGGAAAGGAAAGGCTGCAAGGTCAGCCAACATTTTTGCTCTAGCCTTTCAAGGTCAGGGAAGACTCAGGACATAGGAGAATTTGTACTGTAATGTCATGTAACTCAGTAGTGCCCCAAAATGGGGCCACAGAGGAATGCAGTTGATTTTGTATCATGTGCCTAAGGAAAGTCACATAGAGAAAAAGCTTTCTCTCAGGCTTCCACACAGAGCAAATTGGTCAGGCAATGAGCATGACTCATCCACAAGGCTGACACTGACAAGGGATCTACAGAGAGCGGTACAGGGTTAAAGGATAAACTCTGAGGGTACCTGACTGACCTTATCTGATACAAAAGTTACTTTATATATATATATATATATAAAGTATATATATATATATACTTTTATATATATATATATATATATATATATATATATATATATATATATATATATATATATATATATATATGTTGGTTTAACTTGGTCTTTACCATCCAGCAGAAAAGTATAAAAATGGAGGTATATACAGTTATATTAATGTACTGGGTTGTGGATGGCTCAAGTGAACAACTTCTGTTGGTAACCCACTTCTATTGTGGACTGCTGATCTGTGTTGGATTGTTTTATTTAAAAAAAAAAAAATATATATATATAATTAGCCATCCATTTGGTGAAAATCTGTAACATACGTATTGTTGTATGTTACCCTGTTTATGTTATTTGTTCTTTTTTTTTTTTTTGCTTCTATTTTTCTCTCTTTGAATTAAAATACAAATAAATAAAAAAATCGCACACCTGAAGAGTGCTTCATGCTGCACCACTCTTGAGGTGTGGAATGTGCTGCAGTGGATTTCTTCTCCAAGGTTAGTTTGCCAGGAGAGAAGAGTCAGTTTTAGAGTAAAATGTTGATTGTTTCCTGGCCTTTTGGATAAGATCAGGTGTAAACCAGTGTCTTGGATTTACAGCTTGCTTTTTTGGGTTTTTTTCTGTTGCTGCCTGGTACTACTGTTGGTCTGTTTATTAGTGGGGTTGACAGCGTTTTTCAGAAGGCTTGTGTTAAGCATTGGGCAGCCTGGATCTGCTGACCTCCGGAGGATGGATTGAGCACTGCAGGTGGCTTCATTTTCTTTATGTGGCCATTATGTGATTAGCTTTCTTGTTACTTCTGTTTCCTAGTGAGTAGCTGTTTTCTAGCTTTTTAAATTACAGGTTATAGAGGTTCTTTGATCTGCTGCCCGCACCTACTCTACTATCTTGACTCTCTTACAATAACTTAAAAAATACTGAGAAGGCCTCCTCACCCATTTCCTGTTTTGAGACAGGGTTTCACTATGCAGTTCATGCTGTCTTGAACTTACTTTGTAGTCCAGGTGGGCCTGAACTCACAGGGATGCTCCTTCCTCCTAAGTACTGAGATGCTGAGATTACAGTTGTGCGCCATCATGCCTGACCAGCTTATCTCTTAAAAAAAAATAAAGTTTTTTCTTGGAAAAAAAAAAAAAGGTCTTCCTGAAGTATTTGATTTACGGTATTGCTGCTATATCCCACAAATTCAAGGGCCACCATTTATATTTTTTAGAAAAACGTTTCTGGAAGTTGTGCTGTATAAAATTTGAGTAATGCACTACTAATTGATGCATTTAATAGACACTTTTTCATTGTTTCTTTGAAATGAACTTTTGTTCAGGAGCTTGTTTCTGGTTCTGAAGTAGTGTAAAGAATTTCACAGAAGACAGAAATAAATAGACCTGAGGATCAATGGAATAGACTAGAAGATGCAGAGGCCCCTACGAACACACTCAACCACTTGATCTTCGACAAAGGGGCCAAACGCACTTACTGGAAGAAAGATAGCCTCATTAACAAATGGTGCTGGAACAATTGGCTGCACTCTCATTTCCTGCATAAATAATCTTTGGGCATCTGAAGTAGCCTCTTTCAGTATTGCTTTATTAGCAAAACCAGGTTGATGATAACTACTTTTAGTGGCTGTGGTAAGCCATAAATATTGCATGTAAAATACCCCATATTGAGTAGACCTCTTTAAATTTCACCTCCTTTTACTTCTGTTACTTGTCACTTTGTGTTGATTACCCTACCATCATACAAAATAGAGGTTTAGGGTGCTAGCACAATGCAGAAAATTACTTTGAGGAAAGAAGGAAAGCATTTATTAATTAATGTTGAAGAAACTTACTGAAATAGTAATCAGGAGACAGATGAGAATTTTATTAGATTAAATCTTAGTTGTTTAATATTGCTATTTTAAATTTAATAAGGGACAGAGGGTTATATTAGACATTTTATATTAAGGACCTTTAAATGTCTTAATTTGGTCTTACCACCATGTCAGTTGTAACCACTATGCCATAACTATGGTCATCTCCATATTGTGTGTTGTTAAATAGTCTGAAATACATACCCTAATGCTTAGGGTATTAAAATTATGGTTTAATTTATTTAGTTGAGAAAAGAGGGTGCACAAATGAATGAAAATTGGTAAAATGTTTAGCTCTGCCCAGAAAAGTGAGAATATTTGTGATCCTAGAAAATTTAATAAGATGTTTTAAATTTTTAATTTCATGATCTGGGTGCTAATAATGATACACTAAAAAACTTGGAACAGCAAGGAATAAGAATTGAGAGTAAATATGCTTCATGAGTACAAAGAGAGAAGTTTACAACTCAGACTTCCCAACCTTGAGAACTGTGAGGGATACATTTTTATTCTTTGTAAATTATCCATCCTCAAATATTGTGTAAAATAACACAAAATATACTCAGATTTTCTGGTTCTGGGTGGGAAAAGTGACTGTGAAGAGAGAGCATGTGGGAATTTAAGGGGGATAGGACTCTCTTGTGTCCTGAGTATAGTGACAGTTATTCAGATTTATGCATGTATTGAAAGTCTTAGAACAGACTGTATGTTCTCATTTCTTCCAACAAGTCCATTTTATTATATGTTAATTTTTAAAAATAAAATTGAAGAGGGGCTGGGGAGATGGCTCAGTGGAATAAGTGCTTCTCTGGCAAGTGCAAGGGCATGAGTTCAACTCCTGGTTCTGCCAAAGGAAAAACAAAATCTTTCTTTGGGGGCCAGCCCATTAACTCAGTTCTTTAAGTGACTGATTAAACAAAGCAATCAGGATACTGTGGGCCATCTCCAGATCCTCAAGTCTTACCAGACCTGCCCTGAGCCAGCCAAAAAAAAAAAAAAGAAATTGAAGATATACCCACAAAATGAATGTATATTTGCTTTTAAGGTATTTGGTCTAAAAGGTTTTACCTTAAAATAACACTGCTCAGTTGGCACTTTGCTAAATATTTATGCATATGTTGTCATAGCTGTTGTGCATTGTTTTTATTCTATGGATAAGAATACTGAAGCATAGAAGTGACTTGCCTTGTTTCCACAGTAAGAATCTGATAGAGCTGGAATTTTTACTGTGTTAGGCTCATTCATGCTTTCTAAAAAAATTGTAACACGTTTTATTGCAAAAATAAAACACACATCCAAAAACCACATACAACTAACTTAATGTATTAAAAAGTGAACAAAATTATAACCACCTCTCAGGTGGGGATGCAGAACTTGCCATCTACCCAGGGAGCTTTCCGTATACCATGTGCCATTCCAGCCACAACCTCTTTCTTCTTAAAGGTAACCATTCTCTTGTATGGTTATTCATAATTTGATCACCCTAATTCATAACCCTAGACACTATCTTTTTAAAATTAGAATATATTTGTGTTGTATATTAATCACATTCATTGTAGGGAATTTATATCTGTACATAGTATATCTTAATTCTTTATTCCTCCTTTCAGCTTTTCTCCCATTTACAAAAGTTTTGTTTCTGTTTTTCCCTTGTGTATTTTTTTTTTTTTTCTTTTTCCTTCTCTTAAAACCTGGAACATTACAGTGGTTTAATATTAGTTGAATACACGTTAGATTGTGAATATATTTAGGCCTATGATTTATACCTGCCCTGCCCCCCACCCCCACCTTAGGTGCTCAGTAGATGTAATGAAATTATTAAAATCATAGTTTTGGTAGGATGCTTCAGTCTGCCTTATGTCAGTTGTGTGACTTTGGATAATGAAGCTACTTTCCTAAACTATATGGGTTCATGACTAGCTCTTAAGGTTGTTAAAAGATTAGGTGAAGTAATTTAAACCAACATATACATTGTATATATCTAATGGGATATAGCTAAAATTAATACTGTTATTGTTTTGTATGTTTTCCTTAACTGATTGCCTAATTAGATTTTATTTAATAGCAGTATAAACCAGGTACATTATATATATGTGTGTGTATATATAATATATAAATATATACACACATATATGTAATATATACATAAATGTATATATTAATTGAGGTTGAAACCCATTTAGCAGAGTAGGTAAAAAAAAAATAGACCATAGCATGGCAGAAGAGATTTTCTATACCAAATGAATGTGGAGAAAGCAGTAGCATGTGTTAATTTAAGCCATAACATTTGCTAAATTGGCTATTAAGCACTGTATATAGTTTTATGCTCCTCAAATACAGAAACAAAGAGAAAGATGTATTTCCTAAGCACATTACATTGTCTTGTTTTACAATTAGTTTTCACTTACAAACACCCTAGAATTAAGTGCTGTATAGAGTAAAAGTTAGCAATATGAAAATCCTTTTCCCAGTTATTGAAATTACTTAGAAGTGAGTAACATCTTTTATGTGATTGCATGATTGCATTCTCTAGAAGGAGAATTCTTTTTTTCTTTTATCCTAGATTCTGCTCCTGAAAAACGGCTCTCTTCAAGGCTTCCATATTACTAAGGGTGTCAGAGATATCTTGTTCTCATGATAAGCAAGGAGACAAATGAATTTTAGAGATCCCAGTTTGGAACTCAGCATATGAACATGAATACACAAATTTATTTCCTTGTATTTATAAATGGTAGCTTGGCATAGTTGATAAGCTACTATTTAGTACCATGAGCTGGCTGGGGGCTAAAATTACCATTTATAGCATTTTGTGTAAAGGGAGAGTGCATTGTTCTGAATAAGTTTTGCAACAACTTGTTCACTTTTGACGTTCTGCCTGCTTTTGTATGTAAGAACCACATTGCCGAGCAGGTGTCAAGTAAGACATTTTTTACATTAAAAGGATTGTAACCATCAGAGGTTAAACCATGAATTACATGTAATTTAAACTTTTTTTTTTTGGTAATTGTGACTAAATGGTAGTGTTCTTTTTTAAGTTGATAGTATTTTAATACACTTACTTTGCTGTAACAAGGTACTATATGCAGAATAATTATATAGAACAGAAATTTGTTTCTTACTATTTTGGAGACAAAGAAGTCTAGCATTAGGGCACTCCCCTCATATCTTAAATCATTTCTTAAATCCTGTCTCTTAATTATCTGACCCTGGCCTTTAACTTTGAGTATATGCATCTTGGGGGATACATTCAAATCATAACAGTATTACTGACATGTTGTTCATGAATGACTGAAGACTAATTTTTAATCTCTGTAATGTCGTAGAGTGGAAAAAACTGGTTTTAGATCAGGTCTAAGTTCAAAATTTGCCTCACCATTTCATTTATTAACTGAACTTGCTTTCTCAGTTGCAAAATGATGATAATTACGATGTTGTAAATGATTTAACAAGCTTCCTTATAAAGTGCTTACTTAGTACAATTGTTACGTATTAAATACACATTAGTATACTGTTAGATTTTAAGTATTTATTTATTTTTGCCAAATGGTTACTTTCCTTGTGTGAAGTTGGTACATGTATATGATACATCTTAATTTGTTTCTTCATACTTTCTTTTTCCTCCCTTTATATCAGACCCTTTGCGTTTGAAAAAGATGTTTCCCTGTTATCTTTTATTTCACTCATTATAATTTGGGTTTCTTAAATAAGAGAAACCATGAATATTTAAGCTTGTTGGTCTTATTTCACTTAAAATTATGTTTGTAAGGTGCATCCATTTTCCTACAAATGAGTGCAGAGTGTACTCTTCTTTATGGCAGAGCAGTGCTACATTGTACCTAAGTATCACATTTTCTTTATCCATTCATATTTTGATAAACACTTCCAAGATTCAGCTATTATGAACTGTGCTGCTATAAACATAGTGTGCATATATCATTGTAAAATGATGAATTCCTTTTGGAAGATACCTACAAGGGAGTAACTGGATCAGATAGAATTATTCTTTCCAGTTTTTTGAAGTATCTCCAAACTGATTTTCATAATGATCACATAGTTTACATTCCCACCAAGGATCTCCCCTATTCTAGCAGCTTCTCCAGTATATGTTATTTAATTTCTTGGTGATGGCCATTCTTTGTGGAATAGGAAGGAATCTCAATGTTCTTTTATTTTTTGTCCTGTGTTTAGGACAGGGTCTGCAAGGTCTACAGGATCTCACTATGTAGATTGAACTCATAGTGATTCTCCTCCTGTTTTCATTCTCTCAAGTGCTTGGATTTACAGGCACACTGCTACATCACCTAGTCTCAATTACTGTCTCAGTGTTCCCCTGGGGTGGTGCCAGTAGGGCAGGCTGGGGATCGAACCCTGGCCATTTCACTCTGCCTAAGCAGGCACTTTACTCCACTGAGCTATTTGGCTGTTCCTGCTTAGTGTTCTTTTAATTTGTGTTTCTGTAAAGGTTAGTGATGTTGAATATTTCTTCATGTATTTGTTGTACATTTGTACTTAAGTATGTATTCATTTTATATGCTCATGTTTTTTTTTTTTTTTTTTGGTTTGTTTGACTTAACTGGGGATTGAACTCAGGCCCTTTACTCTTGCTAGGGAAGCACTTATTACACTGAGCCATCTGCCTGGTCAGCAAAACTTATTTATTTTTTTGGCAGAACCGGGGATTGAACTCAGGTCCTTGCGCTTGCCAGGGAAGTGCTTATTCCACTGAGCTGTTTCCACAGCCCTTTGCTCATGTTTTGATTTGGGTTTTTTATTTTAGGAAGGGGTCTGATTATTGAGTTCATATGTTCTAGATAGTAGTCATTTTTTAGGAAAAGCTGACAAGTTTTTTTTTTTTTTTTTTCTTTTTTAATCATTCATTAGATTGTCTTTTTTCTGTTGGTAGTTTCTTTGGCTGTGCAGAAGCTTTTTAATTTTATAAGATCCCATTTGTTGATTCTTAATACTATTTCCTAGACAGCTGGCATTCACTTCAGAAAACCCTGTCAACAACGACTTAAACAGTTTTAACTATTTTATCTTCCTGCATGGGATCGGTTCTTATTTTAATGTGGGATGTTTTGAGTGATGTGGATCCAGGTGCAGCTTAGTGAACAGCACTGAGTTCAGTTCACTATAAAGTGAACCAGAATGAAATGAAACAAAACACAAAATGAGAAATACAAAATAAGAAAAACCAAAATACTTAAAGCAGTATCTGGTGCATAGTAAATGCTGAAATTTTTTTGCCTTCAAGTGTTATTACTACCAAATATCCTAAGTATTTATTTATTTTATTGAAGTACAAATATCAATGAGACAGTTTTAAAATAACTTGACAAGATGGATTTGATAAATTAATACATTACAAACTGTTTTCATAATGTTTTGGTATCATGGAAGGGGCACACATGATATACTTACAGATCTTATAGCATGTCTCTTATCAGTAAATTAAGAGAGTGTAGCTGCTTGCATATCTTATTTTTTATACCTCAATTACATCAAAGATTCAGTAATCAATACTTTCTACCTTGTTATTTTCCTAGTGGTTGTCCATAGCACTAGAAGCCGAAATAATATCCTGTACAACCACCATTAGTGCAAATCTTGCCTCTCATAGAATTATGTAGAAGCATGGCATTATCTATCCCAACTGTACTGTCCATACACACATATCATGATTCTTCCTTTATATACCCCTTCCTTTGTCTACACCTGTCAAAGACGGCCACTCCATTGTCATTCAACCAATTTAGGTGCCTGAACTCAACAATACAATCCAACACAGTCCAGCATTCCACAACAATAGTGAGTTATTCAAAGAAGTTGTCAACCATAGCCATTTATAGCTCAACTCATCATTATGGCTCCATGGTGTATACTTCATTTTTATACTTTTCTGCTGGAGGGTTAAGACGTAGATAGAGCAAGACCTATACACCAAAACATGTAGGTTTTGTTTCTGATGAGGTCAGTGAAGTCCCCTCAGGGTTTATCTTATAATCCTGTACCTTATTCTGTAGATCCTTTGTGTCGTCCATGTGGATGAGTCATGGCCAATACTTGACCAGTTTGCTCTCTGTGAGAGCCTGAGAGAAAGTTTTCTCTCCATATGACTCTCCCCAGGCACACTATAGAACTTCGATCTCTTTCCTCTGTGGCTCCATAATCTCCTTGTTCAGAAAATTTGGGGCTCAACTGAGTTTCATGATGTTGCAGTACAGGTTCTCCTATGTCCTGAGTCTTTCGCTGACCTTGAAAGGCTAGGGCCAAAATGTTGGCTGACCTTGTGGCTCTTCTGTTTCTCCAATTTTGACCTGTGAACTTAGGTTGTTAACCATCCAGAAAAAAAGCTGATTAGTACGCAGCAGCATATGCGATTCACTTTGCCTTATCTGACTTAATTGATTTTAGTAGTTGCTGTACGTTTCCATTTGTATTTCTGCTTTTGGCTTCTTGTACTAGGGAAACTATACGGTATTTACACGTGTGTGTTTGGTTTATTTCACTTATGAGTATATGTTTAAGTGGCATCCACTTCAGTATGAATGCTGCAAGTTTATCATGCTTAATAGCTGGGCAATACTCCATTATATAGAAATACCACATCTTTTTCAACCATTCCTCATGTGATGGACATCTTGGTTGTTTCCAACATTTTGCTATCACAAATTGTGCTGCTATAAACATAGGTACACATATATCAGTATGATATGATGTTTTCAGTTTCTTTGGGAAAATTCCCAGTAGGGGGATAGCCAGCTTGAATGGGATTTCTAGTCCTACTCTTCTGAGGAGTCTCCACACTGACTTCCACAATGGTTGTACCAGTCTACATTCCCACCAGCAGTGGAGAGGTGTTCCCTTTTCCCCATAATCTCTCCAACATTTGTTGTTGGTTGATTTCCTTATGATAGCCATTCTTTGTGGTAGGAGATGGTATCTCAGTGTTGTTTTTATTTGCATTTCATGGATGACTAGTGATATGGAGCATTTTTCATGAATTTATTCGCTTCTTTAATTTCATCCTCTGAGAAGTATGTATACATGTCAGATGCCCATTTCTGAATTGGGTCTTTAAATTTGAGGGCCCTGTTATATCTTAGTTCTTTGTATATTCTAGATAGCAGACCTCTGCCTGATTGTGTATTAGGTTTTTTTTTCAAAATTTATGGGTTGTCTTTACACTCTGTTGACAATTTCTTTGGACATGCAGAAGCTCCTTAAGAAGAGTTGATCCCAGTTGTTGATTCTTTCAAGTGTTTCCCATGCAAATATATGTTTGTTCATGAACTCTTTACCTACCCCTATGTCTTCAAGAGTTCCTCTTACTTTCTCTTCCAGGAGATTGAGTGTTTCTGTTTTAATGTTTAGATCTTTAATCCATTTTGACTTTAACTTAGTGCATGGTGATAGAGCTGGGTGAAGTTTTAGTTTTCGGGATGTAGAAAGCCAAGTTTTCCAGCACCATTTGTTAAAGAAGCTATGCTTCTTTTGTCAAAGATCAGATGGCTGAGTGTGTTCATAGATGCTTCTGCACCTTCTAATCTATTCCATTTATCCTCGGGTCTATTTTGTTGCCAATACCATATTGATTTTATCACAGTAGCTTTGTAGTATAATTTCAAGTCAGGAATTGTGATGCCTCTTGCCTTGTCTTTATTGGCCAAGATTGCCTTTGCTATTCTAGGTCGTTTGTGGTTCCAAAAAATTTTAGGAATAATTTCTCCATGTCTGGGAGGTATACTGGTGGCAGTTTGATGGGGATTGAATTAAATCTGTGCAGCAATTTTGGGAGTATGACCATCTTCACGATGTTGGTTCTTCCTATCCAGTAGTATGGAATATTTTTCCATTTTTTGAAATCCTCTATAATCTCTTTTCTTAGGGTGTTGTAGTTTTCCGTGAAAAGATCTTTGACTTCCTTGGTTAAGTGAATCCCAAGGTATTTCATTTTCCGTGGTACTATTGTAAAAGTTATAGTTTCCATTTCAGTGTGCTTGTTATCTGTGTAGAGGAATGCTATTGACTTTTGAGTGTTGATTTTGTATCCTGCTATGCTACTGAATTTCCATATCCGTTCTAGTAGTTTCTTGGTGGAATTTTTGGGGTCTTCCAAGTAAAGTACCATGTCATCTGCAAATAGTGATAATTTAACTTCTTTACCTATTCTTGTTCCCTTTATTTCTCCCTCTTTTCTAATGGCTGTTGCTAAGGATTCCAAGAGTATATTGAATAGGAGGGGTGATAGAGGACATCCTTATCTTGTACCTGATTTAAGAGTAAAAGATTTCGGTTTTTCCCCATTTAGGAGTATATTATCTTTTGGATTGTCGTAGATGGCTTTTATCAAGTTAAGATAGAGTCCATCTATTCCAATTTTCTGTAGGACCTTAAACACGAATGAGTGTTGGACTTTGTCAAAAGCTTTCTCTGCATCAATTGAGATGATCATGTGGTTTTTAGATTTCAGTCTATTAATATAGTGTATTACATTTATAGATTTTCAAATATGGAACCATCCTTGCATCCCTAGGGTGAATCCTACTGGTCATGGTGTATGATCTTCTTGATGATTTGCTGTATTCTATTTGCCAGGATTTTGTTGAGTATTTTTGCAACTATGTTCATGAGGGAGATTGGCCTGTAGTTCTGCTTTTTGGTTGTATCTTTCCCTGGTTTTGGAATCAGTATTGTACTTGCCTCCAGAAACGATTTTGGGAGGACTGCTTCCTTTTCAATTTCACTGAAGAGTTTGTGGAGTATAGGGATTATATCTTCTATAAATTTCTTGTAGAATTCAGCTGTGAATCCATCAGGACCTGGACTTTTCTTTGTCGGTAGGCTTTTTATTTAGTTTCGTATTTCATTGTCTGTTATTGGCTGATTGAGAGCTGTTATATCTTTTTGGTTCAGGTTTGGTAACTTGTACCTTTCGAGGAATCTGTCCATTTCATCTGTGTCTTCTATTCTGTGAGCATAAAGATTCTCGAAGTAACTATTGATAATCTGAATTTCCGCAGAGTCTGTGGTGATTTCACCCTGTTCATTCCTTATTGCTTGTAGTTGAATTTTCTCTTGCCTCTTTTTGATGAGGTTGGCTAGAGCCTTATCAACTTTATTTAGTTTTTCAAAGAACCAACTTTTTGATTTGTGGATTTTTTGAACTGTTTTCTTCATCTCAATTGATTTAAATTCTGCTCTAATCTATGATTTCTTCCCGTCTTTACACTCTGGGTTTCATTTGTTGTTCTTTTTCTAGTTGTCGGAGGTGCAGCATTAGGGTGCTAATGTGCTCCTGTTCTGTTTTCCGAATGTGTGAGTTCATAGCTATGATTTTCCCTCTGAGAACTGCTTTCATCGCATCCCATAAATTCCGGTAAGTTGTACTTGAATTTTCATTGAATTGTAGATATTGTTGAATTTGTTGAATTTCTTCTGTGACCCATTGATTGCTGAGTAGCGTGTTGTTTAGTTTCCATGAATTTAGCGGGTTTTTCTGGTTTCTTTTGTCATTTATTTCCAGTTTCATCGCACTGTAGTCAGATAATATGCATGGGATAATTTCTATTTTCTTGCATATACTTAGGCATGACCTCTGGACTAGTATGTGGTCTATTTTGGAAAATGACCCGTGTGCAGCTGAAAAAGTGTGTATTCAGCTGTGGTTGGGTGGAACACTCTGTGTATGTCCAGCAGGTCCATTTGTTCCAAGCTCTGGTTCAGTTCTGCTACTTCCTTGCTAATTTTTTGTCTGGTTGATCTATCTTTTTGAGATAAGGGTGTGTTAAGGTGTCCTGTTAAGATTGTGTTCTTAGACATTAAGTTTTTCATGTCCGTTAAGATTTGTCTTACATAGTTGGGTGCTCCTGTGTT
>PVKA01050149.1:0-12874 GCA_004027165.1 Ctenomys sociabilis | reverse complement strand
AAAAAAAAAAAAAAAAAAAAAAAAAGAAAAAGATGTGGTATTTCTATATAATGGAGTATTACTCAGCTATTAAGAATGATAAGTTTGAAGCATTTATACTGAAGTGGATGCCACTTGAACATATACTCATAAGTGAAATAAACCAGACACACATGTGTAAATATTGTATGGTCTCCCTAGTATAACAAGCGAAAAGCAGAAATACAAAATGAAACGTACAACAACTAAAATAAATTGAGTCAGATAAGGCAAAGTGAATGGCATATGCTGCAGGATACTAATCAGCTTTTCTTCTGGATGGTCAACAACCTAAGATCACAAGTCAGAGTTGGAGAAATAGAAGAGCCACAAGGCCAGCCAACATTTTGGCCCTAGCGTTTCAAGGTCAGCGAATATTCATATTTAGTCATAACTAAAAATAAGTAGAACAAGATCATATAATTTTATTTTTGTTTAAATGTAATATAAAATAGAAAGATAAACATAGTCCTGTAGATATATGTAAAACCATACAATTAATAATTGTTATTTTTCTGATATAATTCAATATGTTGCTCTTGCTGTTCTTTCTTGTGTAATTGAGGCTCAGAAAATCCTTCCTATATCTATGTCTTCAAGTGTGTTACCTATTTTTTTCCCAGTAGGTTTAATGTTTCTATTTTAATGGGTTTAATGTTTATATTTTAATGTTTAGAGTTTTGATTCATTTACATTTTAATTTAGCATGTGGAGAGAGATAAGGGTCTAGTTTCAATCTTCTACACACAAATAACCAACATCCTGCTAGTTGAATAAATTCTCTTTTCTTCAAGACGTGCTTTTAGGCCCTTATTTAAAAATCAAATAGCTGGATATATCTGGGGGAGTTTCCGTATTCTCAACTCTGTTCCACTGACCCACAAATCTGCTTTAATTTCATTCGTGTTCTAGTTTTCTCACTATTGCTTTGTAGTATAGCTTGAAGTCAGGTATTTCTATGTCTCTTGCTTTGCTCTTAATTCCCAAAATTGCTTTGGTTTTTGTGAGTCTCTTCTGGTTCAACAGGAATTTTAGGATTTT
Source organism: Ctenomys sociabilis (assembly GCA_004027165.1). NCBI lineage: Eukaryota > Metazoa > Chordata > Mammalia > Rodentia > Ctenomyidae > Ctenomys > Ctenomys sociabilis. Next base: position 11,815 of record PVKA01050149.1, on the reverse strand, counting down.
TTTTTTAGATGTGTAAATATGCTGCTTGTATTTTGATTGGGATTGCGTGGAATCTGTATAGTAGACCTGTGAGGATGACTATTTTGATCACATTGGTTCTGCCTACCCGGGAGCAGGGGACATTTTTCCATTTCCAAATGTCATCTTTAATTTCTTTTTTTACATTACTGTAGTTGTATTCATAGAGATCTTTCACTTTCTTGGTTAGGTTGATTCCTAGTTATTTTATTTTACTTTTTTAATTTCATTTTTCTTGAAGCTACTATGAAAGACGTTATTTTCATCTCATCCCATTCATTGTTAATGTATAGAAATGTGATTTTTTGTTTTTTTTGCTGAAGTTCATCATTAATTCTAAGAGGTTTTTGGTGAAGTTCTTTGAGTCTTCTGTGTTGAATATTATGTCATCTGCAAATAATAATTTGATCTACTTTTCCTCCTTGTATCCCTTTTCATTTTTTCTCTTGATGATATGCTCTGGTTAATATTTCAAGTAGTATGTTGAATAGAAGAGATGATAGTGGACATTCTTGTCTTGTTCCTGATTTTAGGGGGGTATTTTCTATTTTTCCATATTTAGTATGATGCTGGCCATTGGTTTGTCATATATAGCTTTTATCATATTCAAGTCTGTTGTTGTTGTTGTTCTACTCCTCCTCCTCCTCCTTTCCTCCTCCTCCTCTTCTTCCTCCTTCTTTTCTCCTCCTCCTCCTCTTCCTCCTCGTCTTCATCTTTTGTAGTACCAGGGATCAAACTTGGGACCTTGTGCTTGCCAGACAGGTGATTATGCTGCTGAGCTATCTTTCTGGCCTATCTCTTGTCCTTCTATACCTGTGATTTTTAGGGAGTTTTTCATGAAGGGTGTTGGATTTTGTAAAACATCTGTTCTGAATCTATTGACACGATCATGTGATTTTTGATCTTTGTTTATGTGATGTATTACAAAATCTATAAGACAAAAGAATCAGTAGAGTGACAAGAAAAATGACAGAATGAGCAAAATTTGATCAGCATTCCTCAGACAGAAGACTAATACATAGAGTACACAAAGAACTAAAAAAACACATTAAACCAACTAAAATTAAAGCTCCAGTCAAGAAATTGGAAGAAGAAATAAACAGACACACTACAGAAAGGAAACACAGATGGGCAACACATTTATGAAAAAATTCTCAACATCTCTTACAATTAGAGAATTGCAAATTAAAATAATGCTCAGATTCTGTCTTAGTTTGGAAAGAATGGCAATCATTCAGAAACCAAACAGCAATGGATGCTGGTGAGTCTGTCATAAAAAGGAACCCTCCTTTGTTGTTGGGGGTTGGGGTTGTAAAGTAGTAAAATCATTGTGGAGTTTGGTATGGAGATTTCTCAAAGAGCTGAAACTAGAAATTCTATATGACTCAGCTATCACCCTCCTAGGTATCTTACTCAAGGGTTTAAGTCATCATACTACAGAGGGACATGTATACCAATGTTTATAGCTACACCTCTCTAGATCCTGAAAACAGGCCTGTATACTCATCAACAGATGATTGATTTAAAATTCTATTATCTATCTATCTATCTATCTATCTATCTATCTATCTATCTATCTATCATCTATCTATCTATAATTTTTTAGTGGAACTAGGGATTGAACTCAAGCCCTTGCACTTTCCAGGTAAGCACTTATTCTACTGAGCTATCTCTCCAGTCTCTATCATCTATCTATCTGTCTATCTATCTATCTATCTATCTATCTATCTATCTATCTATCTATCTTCTATCTATCTGTATATCTTACTTTGCTATAAAGAATGACAAATCTGACACATTTGTAGAAAAATAAATGCAACTGGGAAATAGAATGTTGAGTGAGTTAAACCAGACACACAAGCTTGAATGCTGTAGGTGTCTCTCTTTTGATTGAGTGATGTACAAAGAAGAAGAATGAAGGATGGATAGAAGTGGACAAGGGGATGTGTATCTTAGAACAGGGAAGTGGTCTTAGGGAGTAGAGTGAGGGGCATGGAGGGGCAAAGGGAAAACTAATAGAATGAAGGTCCACCATGCACAGGAACCTGGAAATCTCGGTGACTGTAAGTGTGGTATAGTATGGCATGGGCTAAGGTGAACAATAGCAACATGACGGAAAATGAGGCTAGGGGAGTTGGGGGGTGAGAGCAGAAGGGGTCTCCAAAAGAGCAAATGCCATGGGATGTATGTGATTGTAAGTTTCTTGGATGGAAACACGTACTAACAGAATTAACTACTAAAAATTTAGAAAATTTATTTGAGTGTTGGAGTTATGGAAATCACTCTTCTTTGAATTTTCTTTTATTACCTGTATGTTGTCATCATAAGCATGAATTCTTCTGTGATTAGAAATATGCTAAAATTAATAAGTGTTAGCAGTAAAACAAAGATCTTTTCGTAAGTCAAGTGTTGGAGCTTTGGGGCACGTTTGGAGACAACGCAGCAGAGCCCCATCTCATGTCTGAAGACATGAATGTCAACATAACTTCTGCTGAGGTGACCACCTGTGTTTGGAAAACAGGCCAGAGGTCACTCATCTTCCTTCTCTCATGTGCCTTAAAAGGGTATTGTTGGATATGCCGACACTGCTCATAGCAACAGCTAGGAAACAGCCTCACAGCTAGGCCATCCCAGTTGCCTCTGGTGAAGTACAAAATATTTTAAAGATGTTTCTTTCTGCCTGATTTGACAATACTGCCTGCACTTGTCCAACAGCATTGAGCCTACAGTTTTTTCATTTTAATAGAGTAGAATGATTTCAGTTTTGTGGCCATGCCCTTCCACATTCAAAGAGTGGCTTATGCAGGGGACAGATACTATTTAACACCATTGGACCATGTGACCAGCAACCCCGTGGCCCTGGATAGAATAGCAGAGCAAACCAGGTCTCAATGCAAATAGCACCTCTAAAGTTTCCCAAGAGTCCAATGAACAGGGATGTAGCATGTGATTTTCTGCTAAAAACTTGGACAAATTAGAGCAATCATTTTTATTTTTTATAGCAAGAGAGACAAATCCATAGTAAAGCCATCAACCCATATCAATTACCTCCATTTTTATTGTAAATTTAAAAACAAAACCTGTTTTAGTCTGAGATTGAGTTTAGTGGAAGGGTATGTGGTTGGCACAAACTGAGTTCTAGTCCCAGCACTGCAGAAGTAATAAAAACCTAACAAACCAGAATCCCACCATGCTTCATTCTGCATAAAAGATCAATTACTCTTATTATGCATTTTTCTATACTATAGACTTCTGTAAGTAGAGTCTTAAAAATATGAATAACTACTAGGTTTGAAGGTGCACATCTTTAATCTCAGCACAGGAGGATTGGAGGTTTGAGCTCAGCCTGTGCATGTAATGGGACTCTGTCTCAAAATAAAGAATAAAAAGGGCTGGGGATGTAGTTCAGTGGTGGAGTATCCTCAGGGTCAATCTCCATTTCTAGTAATCAGAAACAAAAACCAAAACCTGAGGTACTAAAATTTGACATCATTTAAAAAAATGTATTTATTTGTATTTTAACTTGAAGAGTGAAAAATAGAAGTAAAAATAAATAGAAAAAATGACATAAACAGGGTAACATACAATAATACATTTGTTACAGATTTTCAAACCAGGGATAGTATATATATATATAATAAAACAATCCAACACAGATCAGCAGTCCACAATAGAAGTGGTTTATCCACAGAATTTGTTGACTTGAGCCATTCACAGCTCATTATACTAATATAACTCTATTTTATATACCTCTATTTTATACTTTTCTGCTGGATGATTAAGACCGAGTTAAAGCAAGACCTGTATAACAAGCAATGTAACTTTTGTACCAGATAAGTTCAGTCAGGTACCCTCAGGGTTTATCCCGTAACTCTGTACTACACTTTGTAGATCCCTTGTCAGTGTGTCAGCCTTGTGGATGAGGCACGGCCATGGCTTGACCAATTTGCTCTTTGTGGAAGCCTGAGAGAAAGTTTTATCTCCATGTAACTCCCCTTAGGTACACTATACATCATCGATCACATTCCTCTGTGGTTCCATAATTTTGATCAGAAAATTTGGGGCACTACTGAGTTACACGATGTTACAATACAAATTCTCCTATGTTCTGAGTCTTCGCTGACCTTGAAAGGCTAGGGCCAAAATGTTGGCTGACCTTGCAGTCTTTCTTTTTCTCCAATTTCTGATCTGGAAACTTAGTTTGTTAACCCTCCAGAAGAGAAGCTTATTACCTTGCAACATGTACAGTTCAGTTTACCCACACTATTTGTCTAAATATCAGACATCATAGGCATAACATGGAACATGTATTTTCCATCAAGTATTGAGATACTAAACTCTAAGTCTGTACACAATATGAAGAAGAGGAAAAAAATTAAAAATAGAAATTAACACTGCATATGTTTACATAGATACTTAGAAATCTATTCATATACTACATTGTAGCAGGACTGTCTTGTGACTTTTTTTGGTCTTATTTTTCATTTATCACCCTTTAAAAATTTGTTTGAAAGACAGTATAGAAATAGTTGGCATGTCATGACAAGAAGTACATTTTTAGAAGACAAGAATGACAGGCATTTGAAGCATGACTCTTCGATTACACTTTGTTAAATTCAGTGCAGTTGCTTGGTTCACAGGTATCAGCATATATAGTTAGTTGGGAAGAGAGTCCTACCACTTAACTACTAGTTTCAAAAATCTCCTGATGTTTCTCAGGATCACTGTCTTACCCATCTAGTGTGTATAAGTGAATGGTCTTGTCTCTGTCATGTTTCTCCTTGCCCTCTCCTCATTGTCCAGTCCTCAAGTTCTCACTTTCCTTTTAATTGTGTTATACATTTCTACTTGCAATTCTTGTTTTGAATTATACTAGGGTTCTACATGATATTTGCAATTCCTACTTGCAATTCTTCTTTTGAGTTATACTAGGGTTCTATATGATATTTGCACATGTGGTTCTGGTTTATTTTGCATCATATCACAGGGATATATGTGTACTGATGTTCATAGCAGCACAATTTGTGATAACCAAATCTTGGAAGCAAACAAGATGCCTGTCACATGAGGAATGGTTGAAAAAGATGTGGTATTTTTACACAATGGAGTATTACTCAACTGTAAAGAATGATTAACTTGAAGCCTCCATATTTAAGTGGATGTCACTTGAAGATATACTTATGGACATCATTTTTTTTGTTTTTGTTTTTTTTGAAGTACAAATATCAATGAGACAGTTTTAAGATACCTTGACATGATGGATTTGATAAATTAATACATTGCAAACAGTTTTCATAATGTTTTGGTATCATAGAAGGTGCATACATGATATTATACTTACAGACATTATTATACTGTATGTCTCTTATCAGTAAATTAAGAGAGTGTAGCTGTTTGCGTATCTTGTTTTTTATACCTGAATTACATCAAAGATTCAATAATTAATACTTTCTACCTTGTTATTTTCCTAGTGGTTGTCCATAGTACTAGAAGTCGACATAATATCCTGTCCAATCACCATTAGTGCAAATCTTGCCTCTCATAGAATTATGTAGAAGCATGGTGTATCTATCCCAAGTGTACTGTCCATACTCACATATCATGATTCTTCCTTTCTATACCCCTTCCTTTGTCTACACCTGTCAGAGATGGGCACTCCATTGTCATTCAACTAACGTAGGTGCTTGAACCTGAAAAAAATATGGAACGCTTCACGAATTTGCGTGTCATCCTTGCGCAGGGGCCATGCTAATCTTCTCTGTATCGTTCCAATTTTAGTATATGTGCTGCCGAAGTGAGCAGGACATCATTTTTTATACTACTGATTTAAGGTATTGTAAAGATCCACCAAAATGCCTTCCATCGCATGAGTTTAGAAAATCCTTCCTAAATCCTGCAGTTTGGTGTGGCTTATGGGAAAGACAAAAGTTAGGTTTCAACTAACTTTTGATGTTTCAACAGTGTGACATCAAAGGAGGCCTCAGGAAATTCATAAAAGTGCGTGGACACCGCAGCGCATCACAAGGTCCTAGTGAAAGATCAGCTGCAGAGAGCCACGGCTCAGTGAAACCGCTGGCTCACATGACCAAGATCCTTATTCTAACAGACTCTACTGCAAGCAATGCCTGTGGTTTTCTTCCAGGATGCCAAGGGTCTGCCCTCCTCTATGCCCTGTATCTCTCCTCCTGCACTTGAAGAGAGACTTTTGTCCTCAGAGAGGATAAAAAGCTGTCTTCTTACCAGCGGTCTGAGGCATCTACTCTAGGCCCCCACCCCCTGCAAGGACGAGGCTTCTGAAAGTCACCACGCAGGTAGAGACTGTCATCACTGCTGGTTTCTGCTGCTCATCACTCTGTCCGCCCAGATCAGGAGTCTCACGAGGGGAGGACACACAGCATCGTGACGGGGACACGGGAGGACCAGGGACATCAGGGAGCAAAGCCGAGCCACAAGATGGGAAAGCAATTGGCTTTTAGCAGTAATTATTCTATAAATCAGCATTACAGCTCCTACTTGGTGTGAGGTGAAGGAAAGGAGGGATCGAAATCCTCAGTGCAGTGGGAGCCAGCGCTGGGCCTTCTCTCCCGAATTCACAGCCTCCCAGTGCCAGGCACGGAGGAGCACGTGTGCACTGCGCAGCGGGTTACAGCCAGTGAGACCCGGGGCTGACCAAACAAGCCAGAGAATTAGAAAGATTCCTGCAAGGAAAGAGCATGCTGGAAATAGCGGCAACAACAAGGAGGCAATTCTAGATAAGGTGATGTCTATGTATGAAAGCTAAAGCAAGGATTTTTAATGTTTTCACCATAAAGAAATGATGTGAGAAGTGACATAAGTGTTTACTCTGATTTGGAGTAAACATACACATAATGCATACGTGTATCAAAACCTCACAAGTTACCTGTAAATATATATAATTTTTACATATTCATTATAAAGAATTAAAATATAATAATAATCTAAGCACAAAACAACAGCAAAGAAATGGCTAAGGCAACATCAATTGTGTTCGTAGCATCAACTGTCTTCCAGCTGTATTCCAGGGGTCAAAGAGATCTAGCAGAATAGTCTGCCTTTTAAGCTTTGCGGGTGTCTGCGGGTCTATTAGCCAGCTTGCTATCACTGAGATGAAGGACCCGATGTACTAACTCATGGAGAAAGGATTTACTTTTCTCCCAGCCATGGAGCTTGTGGTCTGTGATCATTTGGCCTTGCTGTTTGGAGTGATGGTGTGGCTGTGTACCCTGGAGAGAGCACAGGGCACAAAGAGGGTGCCTAGTGGGTGTGAGCCAGGGGACCAAAGGAGGGGGAGGTGCGGGCCATGCTGGCCCATGCCTGTAATCTCAGCATTAGAGACAATGGAGGCAGAAGGGCAGAGAGTTCACGCCCAGCCTGGGTAATTTGGTGGCTCAGTGAGACCCTGTCTAAAAACAAAAATATAAAAGAGACCTTAGTTTGTAGCTGTGTGTGAAAGCCCTGGGTTCTATATCCAGTACCAGAAAGGAAAGAAAACAAAAGAGAAGAGGCAGCTGAAGGCGCCTGAGTCCACAGTGCCCTGCTTCTCCTCAGGAGTCCACTAGACTCTGCATCTCAGAGGATCCACCACACCCTTGAAGCACAGGGGTCTCTGGGGGACACTGAAGACCCCCAACTGTAGAAATAGTAAAGTTTCAATCAAAATGTGATGGTTTAACTAAGAAGTGCTACATGCATTTCAGAAGAAATGTACGCTGTTGGAAACAGACTTTTAACAAAGGGTTTGTGGGTGAGTGGACAGGAGAATCCACTCACGTCCTTAAAAATGGAAGTGTAGCAACAATTTTCTATGGAATGAAAAGGCTTGTGAAAAGGAGTTTTAGTGGGGCTATAAGGTCATTAGTTTAAAAACTGAAAAGCATTTGCCACTTAGTTTGTGATAATTGATGACATCAGGAAGATTCAAACTTACCCGCTTCTGAAGACAGTTTTGCAAGCTACTTTTGCAAGGTTTTCCAAGTACCTTTTAGAGCCTAACTTAGATTATTACTCAACATGCAATTGAAAAATAGTAAATGCAGATGAATCACTGTAGTATTCACTTCCTGATTGGTGGGACAAAGTGCCCAACACTCCCTGGTAGGGAAGGAGAGGATCAGCTGTCTTGGGTCCAGTCCATGGTTGGCTGGATTTAAGGCAGAAGCTGCCTGGCCAAGGAGCGCTGGTACAGGAACGCTCTCTGCTGCGTGGTGGCCAGGAAACAGAGGGAGGTGGGTGCAGCAGGGCCAGCAAGTAAGTCACCCCTCTAGGGACCCATGCTTTCTGACCTTCCCTCACCTTCAAACATCAGCCTTTGGGGTGACATCTTAGCACTAAACCATAGCAATCATTCAATCCACAAAAAATTTTATTTTTATTTATTTTTTTTTAATTTTTTAACTTTTATTTTTTATTTTATTGAACTACAAATGTCAATCAGACAGTTTCAAGACACCTTAACAATACAGATTTGATAAATTAATACATTGCAAACTGTTTTCATAATGTTTTGGCATTGTACAAGGTGCACACATGATATTATATTTACAGATATTATTTTAGCAGATATCTCTTATCAGTGAATTAAGAGTGTAGCTGTTTACTTATCTTATTTTTTATACCTGAATTATATCAAAAATTCAATAATTATTTTCCTAGTGGATGACCGTAGTACTACAAGCCACCATAAAATCCTGTCCAACCACCATTAGTGCAGATCTTGCCTCTCATAGAATTATGTAGAAGCACAATGTTATCTATCCCAACTGTACTGTCTATACACACACATCATGATTTTTTCTTTCTACACCCCTTCGTCTACACCTGTCAAAGGTGGGCATTCCATTGACATTCAACTAACTTAGGTGCTTGAACTCGACACCACAATCCAACACAGTCCAGCATTCCACAACAATAGTGAGTTGTTCAAAGAAATTGTTGACCATAGCCATTTACAGCTCAGCTTAATATTATGGCCCCACAATGTATACTTCATTTTTATACTTTTCTGCTGGATGGCTAAGACCTAGATAGATCAAGACTTATATACCAACACATGAACTTTATATTTCTTATGTGGTCAGTGAAGTCTCCTCAGGGTTTATCTTGTAGTCCTGTACATTATTCTGTAGATCCTTTGTCTGTGTCATCCATGTGGATGAGTCACAGCCAATGCTTGACCAGTTTGCTCTCTGTGAGAGCTTGAGAGAGTCTTCATGTGACTCTCCCCAGGCACACTATAGAACTTCAATCTCTTTCCTCTGTAGCTCCATAATGTCCTTGTTCCACAAAAAATATTAATAACATCATTTACTTAATATAAAAATATATTAGCATGAACATGTAAACTAAAATTGCAACTATTAAGATACTTGTTGCTCTTATCAAATGACTTTAAAGGTTCTATTTTTAATTTAGGTTACACAGTAAGCCTAGAAAACTGTCACATGTATGCTAAAGAGCACGTTGAAACATGTTCACAATATGTTTTAACTGAGAGGATTGCATTGTTTTTTACTTTTTCTTTTTTAAATAAGGGTTGGGCTTACTGACTAGAGATAGTAATTAAACTTGTAAATGAGATTACATAATAAATTAAATCTGCAAGAGTCAAGGTACCAAAGGAAAATGCTTGTAGAGTAGAGGGACAATGTTTAACATTTCTAAAGTGTTTTCTAAGTCTGGGCGTGGTGGCACATGCCTGTAATCTCAGCACTGGGGAGGCTGAAAAAGGAGGACCACTATGAGCCTGATCTGCATAGTGAGACTGTACCAAACACAGAAAGAAAGAAAGAAAGAAAGAAAGAAAGAAAGAAAGAAAGAAAGAAAGAAAGAAAGAAAGAAAGAAAGAAGGTATTTTCTAACCTATCACAAACAACATCTGCCCCTGAAGGACTTGCCAGCTCTGGACAATAATCAGGCCCTTGCAGTTGAGTTGGTCAACCCAGCAATCACAGATTACCTGACTCTGCCCTGCTGTGTGTCCCTGGCAGCACTGACTGCATCCAGACAGGTTGTCCCCATCTGGACTGTGTGGCATTACTAACTAGTCTCTGCCCCTTTCTGTTTCCCGAGACTTTCCCTTGATCCACCCTTCTCTACAATGACCTCCTGGTAGGAGGGAGATTCTACCTCTGAATTCCAATGCAGTGTTCCTGGACTAGAGCAGGGGATCTTAGAGTGTTCTGGTCACTACTGAAAGACACGGATTTCTGGGCTCACTGCAGAAAATCTGACTGAGTAGATTTAGCAGGTTGAGTGAAAGGAGAATTCCTTGGTAGTGCAGTACCCAGGAATCTGTATTTCTAGAAGCCATGCAGTTGATTTCAATGACTAATATGCTCAGAAACCAATGCTGAAAAGACCAGTTCTTTAATAGTACACTGCACCTACCCCATGCTATTCATTAGTTTTTCAGGAATTACTGTACCTGCCTAATCAGCTTGTTAATAACTCAGAGTTAAGGACTAGTATTGTATGTCATAGCAGAAAATGAAATAATCATTTATTCATAAGAAAATGAGGGCTGATAGATACATGAGTATCTTAAAGCAATTCTATGAGACAAGACAAAACATGAATGAAAAATCAGTGAAGTCCTAGGCAAAAAATAGGTAACAGTGATAGTTGAACTCATTTGCATGCCAATAGGTTTTCATTTTTATTTTTAAATTTTAATTTAAAAATAGAAAATTCTGGAACACTTTCCTGTGTTTATTCCAGTTAAGGTAAATGATCTCTTAAAAACTTACACTATTCTACAAATTTCCTTCAGTTTGTCTCTAACCAAATAGCATTCTGAGGGTTTTGTTTTTAATGAGACGAGCTATGAATTCGAAAACAAATATGTAGGAACCTATTAACGGGCCAGTAAATTAGAATATAAAGAAAGACATTTTCTACTACTAAAAGAAATCTCTAATTTACATGCAAATGTGTGGGAGAAAAAAATGTATATTGGAATTTATTTTTAATGGCTGGTAGATCTGGAAAGAAGATAAAAGGCTCAAAGTAATGGCATCTCCAGCCCACTGCTGCTGGAATGACGAAGACATGGGCTGACGTCCTTAGGATGAACTATTTTAATACTAATCTTGTGACATGAGGAAAATGACTAAGCCATCTAATTAATGTGAGTATGTAAATTATTCATTACTGCAACTACCTGAATAAAATTAGAATTTCTGGGCTTATACACTGTCCCTGGTTCTGCCTTTTGTGGTATGCGAGATGTATTTGAGAAATACAATTACAGATGGCATAAGAAAATAAGAATGTTGAGGATCATAATAAATAGCTTTTAGAAAATATGTACATCTGATATTTTGGCTTTCATCAGGCCTAAGCTTCCTCAGAAGCTTTCAGGCTTCTTTAGTGCACTGTAATGAGCTGATGATGTTTGTTAGAGATGTCTTTGTTTCTCCAGAGAGGTGAAAGATTAGGATTCACGATGGCGGCCAAACGATGTCATGGGGACAAAGCCCAAAGATTTCTCAACGTTATTCTTCGTCAGTTTGGCCCCACCCTTCGCTCTTTACCCGCGATGGTGGCTGTCTGGCTGTCAGCTTAGGGAAGAGTGTGCTGGCAGGCAGGATTTATGGGAGCCCACGGAAACTAAGAAGCTGGGACTGGAGACAGAATGCTATTCACTGAAAACATTGCACTTTGAAGCAGGCTCACTTCCCCAGCCAGGGAAAATTGCAGCCCCAAATTAATTTCCAAACCAATTACCTTAAACCAACAAATCAATTAGTTTTAGTGGGAAAAAAATCCAAAACACTTT
>PVKA01050148.1:0-12874 GCA_004027165.1 Ctenomys sociabilis | reverse complement strand
TTTTTTTTTTTTTTTGGAAACAGAGTCTTGCTATGTATCTCTGGCTCCTAGTGCTAGGATTATAGGAGTGTCCACCATACACTGGCCCCCACTTCCAGCAGAGACAGGGGCTCAAGCTTGGGACTTCAGAGGAGAATAGGAACCTCCTCGAGTTGTTGTGAGGATCCAGTTGGAGAATCCATTTGTGAGCAGGGCAGTACCCTGAAAATGTTAGGTGTCAGTATTAGGAGAAGCTGGCATGGTGGCATGCGCCTGGAGTCTCAGCACTCGGGAGGCTCGGACTGGAGGATCATGAGTCTTAGGCCAGCCTGGGCTACATGGTGAGTCCAAGTTTCTGACTCTGTCTCTCAAAACACAAAGATGGAAAATGCAAAAGTTTTCCCCTCAACAATCTCCAGGCCTCTAACTCTGAAATTCCCCGCACATACCTCTGTGCCTTTGAACAAACTGTTCTTTTGGTTTAGCACGTTATGCAGCCCACAAATCTTCCAAACACACTTCTTCATCTGTAAATAAATCTCTCAGCTTCCACCACCACTCTCCCGGATCCTGGGGCCATTATACTGTGAGAGCCTTTATTCAATTCATGGCAGTAAAGCTCCCTCCATCTATCCAAGGGCTCTCTCCTTGGGGACAGGGACTGGGTCAGATCATGTCTGTGTCTGAGGCCCAGAGCATAGCTGCACAGAGCTGGTGATCAATAACCATGTCACAAATGGAGAGGTGATTCTAAGAAGCCCTGTGCAGTAGGTCTTTCCTGACAGAGATCAGGTGTCTGCCATGTCCCCAGTCTTCACCGAAGAGCAATCTCTACTATACTTGTCCTGTCCTGAATCAAGAAAGGCAGGGCTGGGGACATAACTCAGGGGCATAAGTGCCTGCCTGGCAAGTGCTTGGTTCTGAATTTAATCCCCAGTACCAAAAAGGAAAGAAAGTCACAGTGAAGACAGTTTGTTTATTTGTTTAAGGCAGGGTCTCACCATGTAGAGCAGGCTGGCTTTGAACGTGCTTATGCAGCCAAGGCTGGCCTCAAACTTACGCGGCGATCCTCTTGCCTCAGTTGTGCTGGGGTCCTGGTGTGCACCACGATGCCTGGTAGCACCCGTTTTCTTGTTTTGTGTTGGCTATGCCTGGACTTGAACCTGGGCCTCAAGCTTAGCTAAACTGTCCAGGCTGAACTCATAATACTCTGATTTATAATCTCAGGACTTGAGTTTGAGACCAGCCTGGGCTCTATGGGGAGACACAGGGCTCATCTCCTTCCTCTCCTATCCCCCAAAATAAAAACCAAAAAAACTTGTTCAATAAGTTCTTCCTTATCTAAACTGAAGACCAAGGGCCAGCCAAATAGCTCAGCAGATTAAAGCACCTGCTTAGGCAGACACAGGGGCCAGGAGTTTGCTCTTGGGCTTGCCGTGCTGGCTCCGCCCCCAAGGTCATACTGAGATGACAGTTGAGATAAATCACAGGCTTTTTTTTTTTTTTTTTTTTTTTTTGTGAGACAGGGTCTTGTTATACAGTTCAGGCTGTCCTTGAATTCACAGTGGGCCAAGACTGGCCTCAAACTCACAGGAATTTTCCTGCCTCATCTTCCCGAGTGGTAGGCATGCACCACCACATCTTGCCTGATGTCCATTTGAAAATGGAATTTGGATGGCTGGATGTGGGGGCCCACACCTGTAATCCCAGTACTCAGGAAGATCACTGTGAGTCTGAGGCCAGCTTGGGCTACACAGTGAGACCCTGTCTGGGAAAAAAATTAAACAGAAATTAGGCTGGGGCTGTAGCTGAGTAGTCTCACTCTTGCCTAGCGGACACAGTGTCTTGTTTGAACATCAGCACTGTAAAAACAATCATACTAATTTATAATAATGATGGAATTTGTTCCTGTCCCATGCTCTTCCCATTTTTCTCCAAAATACACGTCTATCATATAGTTTACCTATTTATTTGGCACTGAGTGGTGCTGAGCCATCTCCCCAGCCCCCTCCCTCTTTATTTTGTGTGTCTCCTCCAAGACCTCCTCTCAAGACCAGGGATCATTGTCCATTTTCCTCACCTGTGTATCTCCAAGTCCTGGCAGGCAGCAGATGCCTCATAAACACCCCAAGTGTGAATTCCAGTGCATGGCCTTACACGCTCAGCCTATGCGCAGAGGGAGCTGGAAATCTGTTTGGGAAAGACATCGAAGCACAATAGGCTACGAGGCTCCAGCCCAGGTCAGCAAAAGCTTGTGGCTAGGACACAACACACAGCTCTCATTTCCCTCCGTGGTGCTGGAAAAGGGGAGAGTGGTTCCAGGTCACAGAGTAGGAGGGAGAAGCTGGCAGGGAAACCTGCCAGGGCTGTGCCCCTGAGACCTGCCTGGGCCTGTAAGGTCTGGCTACAGGTCACAGGGATAAGGGGAAGCGCTGAGTCACTGCAATCCAGGCCCAAGGCAGGCGGGGCCACCAGCTCTAGGTCAGGGGAGTGGAGTAGCTGTGTGAGCAGCCCTTTGCACCTCCATTAGCTGTACCTGAGGCTGGGGCAGGGGTAGCTGGGGCCGAGGCTGGGGGAAGGCAAGCAAAGGTCCGGTGGCTGCCAAACCTCATGATGCATTTAAGTGTTGGCTAAGCCGTGGCAGCGGCTCATTCACTGAAAAGTGTCAGAAAGAAATGCAATTGAGCTTGCATATATCATTGTTTGGGGTTGGAATATAGCTCAGTGGTAGAGTTCTTGCCTCACTTGCATGAGGTACTGGGTTCCACCCTCAGTACTGCCACCAGGTAGGCATTGCACCACTGAGCTAAACCCCTGGCCCCTTCCATTTCTAGGTAGGAGAGAGCTCCAGGCACACTCTGGCAGGGTCTGCATGAGGACAGAGCAGGTGGTTTCAAAACTGCCTTGAATGCCTTTCCTGGGTCTGGGACCTCTCCGACCTGGATCCCCAGGGTCACAGGTGAGAATCTTGGATTTCTGTCACTGCCCTGCAGGATTCAGTGTGTCTCTGGGTGACTGAAGCTCAGGAATCCGGATATTTCGGGATTCTTATGTTCTATAACATTCTGAACCTCTCTTGGCTTTTTCAAGCCGTGAATCTTCCTGGGAGGAAACCAGGCCTTGTCCTCAGGGCCTGCTGTGTCTGGAAACCAGAACTCAGAAAGTCCCTTGCACTGAAGAAACCACAGTTAGCAATGAATCATAGTAATCCTGGGACCAACACATATCCTGCTTTTCAATTGTTGTCTTGGGTTTTGTTCATGCACGTGTGTGATACTAGGGATTGAACCCAGAACCTTCACTCTGGGCTGCATCCCAAGTCTTCCCCATGCCTTTTTTTTTTTTTTTAAATGGTACCAAGGCTCTGACCTGATGCCTTCACCTCTACCTACATCTCTAGGTGTTTTTTTTTTTTTTTTTTTTTTGCGGAACCAGCATTGAACTCAGGCCCTTGCACTTGCTAGGGAAGTGCTTAATCCACTGAGCCATTTCCCTGGCCCCTCCAGTTTCTCTTAATGTATTTCCTACAAGGTTTACAGGATCTCACTACACAAATTGGTCTCATAGTGATCCTCCTATTTTCAGCTTTCCAGGTGCTGGGATTACAGGTAGTCACCTGTAATGCCCAGTCTAGTTAATTTCATTTATTTATTTATTTTTGGTTTATTTGAACTAGGGTCTCACTGTGTAGGTTAGGCTGGCCTCAAACTCATGGCAATCCTTCTGCTTCAGCCTCCTGAATGCTGGAATTACAGGTACGTACCACCACGCCTAGCTTTTTGTTGTTCTTTTCATTTCTGAGACAGGGTCTCACTAAGTCACTAAGTTGCCCAGGCTGGGTTTGCATTTGTGATCCTCCTGAGTAGCTGAGATTACAAATATGTCATCACTGTACCTGGTTATATTTTGTCTTATTTATTTATTTAATCAATCAAGACATGGTCTCGGGCTGGGGAGATGGCTCAGTGGAATAAGTGCTTCCCTGGCAAGTGCAAGGGCCTGAGTTCAAACCCCGGTTCTGCTAAAAGAATATAAATAAATAAATAAATAAATAAGACATGGTCTCACTATGTAGTTCAAGTTGTTCTTGAACTCACTCTGTAGCCCATGATGGCCTCAAACTCAGTGATCCTCCTGCTCTCCCAAGGGCTTGGGATTGCAGACATGAACTACCACCCCGGCTACCTGGATGACTTTCACGTGCTACAGCTGCTGGGAGGTGACTCAGCGTGGCAGCACAGGGATGCAGCATCTTACTTCCGTGGCAGGGCAGCTTGTCCAGATCCAGAGTGCTCAGCCTGGGGCTCAGCTGCTTGTTGCTGTGCTAGCTTTCCTGTGCTCGGATGCTTGGAGCTCATCACCCCAAACAGGCTGCACAGAGATGAAACTATGCCTCCTGCAGGCATAACACTGAGCCCCACCTTCCCCAAGCCACCCTTCAGCCTTTTTGGGTCTCTGTAGAGTGGATCAGTAAATCTCTAATTGAGGATTGCACACACAGGACCCTACAGGAGCTCCCCATTGCTCTACCGTCAGGCTGGTGCTCTATGGCTGGACACAACTTTTGCCCTATGGTAGGCAGAATAATGACTCCCAAGTATGCCCACACTGCAATCCCTGGAACCTGTGAATATGTCACATAACAGAAGGGATTTTCTGGTGACCAAAGTAATGGCAAGGTAAGCCTGGGTTATCTGGGCCTGGCCAGGGCACTGATATTCAGCCAGGAGCTCCTTGAAGGCAGGGTCTGACTTAGTTCTCTCTGCACTGTGGGCCTAGGATGGCCAACAGGGGCTGCTGCAAAGCAGACCTGGGCATCCTCTTGTGAGCACCAGTGCAGCTCCGTCTGGGTGATGGGGAAAGATTCCCAGGCCTGAGTCAGGTGGAAGAAACTGTAGGTTGGACAGCAAGTAAAACATTTTTCCATTTGCATGAATATTGGAAAATATGGGCCGGGGAGATGGCTCAGTGGAATAAGCGCTTCCCTCGCAAGCGCAAGGGCCTGAGTTCAATCCTTGGTTCCGCCACACACGCACACACAAAAAAGAAAATTGGAAAATACGATTTGTATAATTCTTAAAAGAATATCTTGGAAAGATCTAAGTCTATACCTCCACCCCCCAAGTGTTTGGTCATTAACACAATTTAAAGATTAAAAATACTGATTCTTGGGCTGTGTGGTCAGAAAAGGTTCCAAGATGTCAAGGGCTGGTGTAGGAGCCAGTGTCAAGTGCACAGTCTGCCAGCTTGAGCCAAGCCAGGAACAGAACTGCCAGGAAGAGCAATTCTGGGAGAGACGTGGGAGTATAGGCCCAACATGCACTTAGGAAAAAAACAGAAGTCTTGTGAGGCCAGGTTTGGAACACACTGACATAGTGGACCTTTGTGTGTGTGTGTGTAACCCACTGACATATTGTGTGTATGTGTGTTTTAACATAGATGGAGGGTGGCTTGACAAGAGCCACATAACTGATGTCCAGGAAAATACACAATGGACGCCAGGACCCCCCAGTCCTGCCAATCCTCTGGGTAGGGCTCTTTTCTCTCAGGAGAAGGCAGAACAGGAAAACAGAGAAGACACCATCTTTAATCACCTCACCTGCAAAGGGGCCTGGGCACACTCCCAGCTTAGCAAGGCCCCATGAGAAGGGCACCTGGTCCCCTTGCACAAACAGGCTTATAAAAACAAAAGGCTCTAGGGCACCGTGGCTAAACCTGCTGAGCAGGAAGAGGCCTGGAGAGTGGGGGTGGCGCTGGGGCTGCAGGCAGTAGCTGGCCCAGTGGCAGGGCTGTGGCCCTGCCTGATGAGAACAGAACCTCTCTTTAGCTGTACTCACCACTAGTTAGGCTATTTGGGACCCTGCTGCCTGTGGTGGCCAGAGTCACTTGGGTGCCAGCTGCTTGGTACCATATGGCAGAAGGGGTGGTGGGGTGGGGTTGCCATTCTAGCCTGAGATCAGAAGGTAGGAGTATAGGGCTGGCCAAATAGCTCAGCAGATTAAAGCGCCTGCAAACAGGCACAGGAGTGGGGGTGGGGGTTCGATCCCGGGGGCTGCTGTGCCGGCAGGCTGAGATGCAATTGAGACTGGGCATGGTTTGTACCTGTACTCACTCCCAGATCTCAGGAGGCTGTAAACAGGCGGATCACTGAGTCCAATTTAGTAATGAGACTCTGAACACCCTGTAGACCCTTCCCTAAAGAAAAAAAAAAGATAGCAGTATGAAGGGCCATGATCACCAGACAGGCTCAGGTGTGTGAACCACGTGTGAACCACCTCGTGTCCGAGTTTCCCTCCACCTTCCCCACGCCTCCTGTCATCTTTCATAACCCTGCACAGAGCAGGATGCTGAACCTAGATCCTCTCCTCTGTGGACTAATTGGCCAGTGCTGGGTTATAGGATCCCCAGGGATGCCATGGAGGGAAGTGGGGAAAAAGTGCTTCCACCTTTGTTTCCCTGCAGGAAGAGTGGTGAATTCCTTTTGGGCTCTTTGTTCTTCTTCAGACAGGGTCTCACTTTGTAACCCAGGCTGGCCTTCCATTTACAGGGTTAGGCCTCCCAAGTGCTGGGATTACAGGCATGCTCTACCATACCTGACCCTTCTGGGTATATGAGGGGTTGCTTCTGGACTCCAGAGGGCTCATAAATGCTGGGGGCCCACAAACACTTGTGTCCCAGTGGCACTGAACAGTTTTCCCCTCTGGAATCACAGTGGTGATGTGGATGAAGCTATTAAGGGTTGAGAGCATTGCTGGGGTACAGCAGATCTGGTCTCTGGGTGCAGGGTGACCCGCAACTCTATTTCCCTGGGTGGAGGGGCTTTGCAGGTTTGCCAAAGGTCAGTGGAAGCTAAGTCTAGGAAGGTTGTGCTGGGTGTTGGACTGGATTTGGGGATTTGGACTCTGTCCATAGGGTTCCCATCACGAGAATGAATGGGTATATTGCTTTAAGAGAGGTGCTGGCATGTATGTGGTGGTGGTGGAGGAAGTGTGTGTGTGTGTGTGTGTGTGTGTGTGTGTGTGTGTCCATGCTGGAAGAGGGCTTGCAAGGGGAACCCAGAGGCAGGCACTGGATGATGGAATCTGAAACTACAGAAAGCACATCACATTCAAGGCCTGTCTCCACCACAGGCTTAGCTTCAAGCAAATCAGTTTACATCTCTGGGCCTTAGTTTCCACAGATGAAAATGGGGATTATAATCCCAGCCTAGCCAAGGGATTGAGAGTCAAAGGAGAAGGCTAGAAGAGTCCATCTGCTAAAGAATTGTTTTAATTACTTGAAATGGGGAAACAGAGGCCCAGAGAGGGCAAGGGCTTTGCCTCCTATCGCACTGGATGTCAGTGACAGAGCTGCGATTGGAACCCAGGACTCCTGCTCCTAGTTCACAGTAAGTTTCACCAAGGCTGGTGAATAAATGAAGAGATGGGGTGAGTTAGTCTGCCCTGCTGTTTCTCTCTGGACAAGGGCAAGATGCTGGATGAAGGGTGAAAGGGGTGGGCTGGAGAAGGGAGGAAGGCCCTGGCATATGCCAAGGCTGAGATAAAAAAATTACAAACCCCGAGATGCCCCTTCCCCGACCCACCCCGACCCACCCGCCCAGGCCCATCCCTAAAGTCAGGGTTGTGTAAGGCCAAGTCCAATTTGCTGTTTCGGCTGCCCAGCTGGCGAGATCGCGCAGGCGGCTCGGTCCGCGGGACGCCAGGGGGCGCGCGCCCATCTCGGCTGGAGCTCCCGCGGCCGCGGCCAGTCCGGCCGCCAAGGGCGGGGCGCCGGAGCGGGCGCGGGCGGAAGCTACCCAGACCTGCAGGAAACAAAGGCGGGTGAGGGGGTAGGCACGCAGGCGGCCAGATATGACTGCCCTCCCCTGTGCCCCTTTTACTCAACTCCCCGGCCCTCCACGGCGCACCCAGCCCTGCCCCGGGACCCACGTGTACAGTGGCTGCAGCTGTAAATGCGACGTCTTCTGCGGCGCCTGGTATCCGTAAGAGTCAAAGCCACCGATGAAATCAACTGCGGAAGGGGAGGGGGCGAGTTAAGAGGCTGGGTCCCCGCCGGAAAGAAGCGAGAGCAGGACTCCAATCTCCCCAGAAGCCCGGGGAGGGGTGGAAGGGATGGAGAGGGGCCCTCTGGGTGGGACCATGCGCCTGGACCCGCAGGGATGGGCCTGTGAGCTCTGGGAGGCCAATAGCCGGGCCAGCAGGGGCTCAAATCCCCAGACGACAGAGCCTGGGGAGGGGGGTTGCCTACAGGAAAGAGGGGCTGTGGAGGCGGAACAAGACCTGCGATGGAATTGTGGTCAGACTAGAAAAAGGCTATAGTGGGGCCGTAGGTTGGGCACCCGGACGTCCAGACCCCAGTCCAAAATGGGCTGGCTCCGCAGACCCTACCCACCGCTGCCATCTGTTCATCAAAGGACCTCCAGCCTGACCCACAGCTCCCCGGCTCGAGCCACCCCCCCCAGCCACTGTCCAAGGTGCTGAAAAGATGCGTGGCGCTGGGGCAGGCTCCCCACGTCCCTGGGGTGCGCCTCACTCACAGCTGTCCTCCTCCTCCAGGAACACTTTGCTCACGTAGCAGGCGAACACAAAGCCGAACAGCTGGGGGAGGGAATGACAAGTCAGGGGAGAGAGCACAGCTTCTCCTTGGTCCCTGCCCACTCACCCCGATTTTGGAAGGGTGTGCCCTGCCTGGTCTGAAGCAAACAAATCCTTAACAACCTCAGGTTAAATGCCTGGGCTTCAAAGTCGAACATACTTGATCCCATTCATTCTTCATTCTTGGAGTGTAACTTTTGACAAGTAATGGCCCCTTTGAGCTCCAGTTTTCCCTGAGACTGAGGCATTGTCTTCCTAGCTTGTTAAGAAGTGTGTGCAGGCCTGAGTTCAATCCCCGGTTCCGCCAAAAAAAAAAAAAAAAAAAAAAAAAGGAAGTGTGTGTGTGTTTAGAACAGGGCTGGAAATAGGACTTTTATCATCTTTGAGCACCTTCCCTATTGTCATAAATTCTGCGAGGTTGCTTTTGTGAATGAGGACACAAGTTCATTTTATTTTTATATTTATTTTTTGGCAGTACCAGGGATTGAACTCAGAACTTTGCACTTGCCAGGCATGTGCTTACACCACTGAGCTATATCCCTGGCCCCCGAGGGCACAAATTTAGAAAACGTATATGACAGTTATACAGTGGGCAGACTTATGATCTGATACCTCACCATATTCATTTAACCTGCCCATTCTTGGTGCAGGGCTAGGGCAAGAGAGGTGGCACAAGGTTTGGAAGCTGTTTCAGGCCAAAGCACAGGCAAGTTAGGAGATCTAGGTGTGTTTCTTCTAAACTATGGATATGGGGCCGGGGAGATGGCTCAGCGGAATAAGTGCTTCCCTGGCAAGCTCAAGAGCATGAGTTCAAGCCCCAGTTTTGCCAAATAAATAAACAAACAAATAAACTATGGATAAAGAAAGGGGTTGGGGTGGAGCCCACCCTTCTGAGAGTTTGTGTGGGGTAGGAGACTTACTGCCAGAAAGATCTGCAGAGCACTGCTGAGGGCTTCGATGTAGGGGTAATCCAACAGGCAGCCGGTGACCGAGATGACATGGTGGTCCTCCAGGGCCAGGCGGGAGTTTAGAACAGGAGTCACTAGGCAGCCTGGTCCATTCTCCATCCACCAGGAGCGGTGCAGCGATGTATTGAAGGTCATGATGAAGTCCCGGTCCTGGGGGCAGAAAGGCCTGGGATACTGAGCAGGGTCAGGGGAATTCCACAGCACACCTAGATCTACTGAAGTGGCAACCTCTCTGGGTTGATTTAGGAATGAGGATTCCACTTGTATGTCCATGTTTCGCCAGCAGGTGGCAACTGGTGCTCATGCAGGCCTCACATGTCAATTCCTAAGTTAGAATTGGTTGGTGCTCACCCTATAGGGTATTCCCAATTTCAGGGCTAGAAAGGTCATTCACAGTGATAGGGTCCAACTCCCAGCCCCAGGTGAAATGCTCACTTGAGCCCCCTCTACAATGCACCCAGTCTCTCCACTGCTTTCCCTGTGTGTCGACAGGCACACCTCTCCTCTCTATGGTCTTTGACCTTCCTGCTTGTTACATGGAGAAAGAACTGGGCTATCGTGGAAGTTTTTGCCCAGATGTGCAGCGTGAGCTCACCAAGCTGCAGCCAGATGGAGATTCACTGCATGCCGCCCACTTAAGATGTGAGCTCTTGCAACCCGCCCCCAGCAACCACATGAAGCTGGGGTTACTGCTGTCCTCCCCTTAGAGAAGGACGGGAAGCTTAGAGAAGACAAGCCATTGCCCAGGGCCATGCTGCTGGGAAATATCAGAGCTAGATTTGAATGCAGTATGCTTAAAGCAGAAAGCCAAACCTCTTGTTGACATATTTGTTTCCTTTATCTAAAAATAGAAGTAGTGGGCCGGCGGTATAGCTCAGCGGACTAAGCGCTTGCTTAGGTAAGCGCAGGGACCAGTGTTCGATCTTTGGTTCCCCCAGCCGCGCCGGCCCCGCCTTCGGGTGCGCTGAGCCGGCGATGCAATCCGGGCGCGGTGGCGCGCGCCTGTAATCCCAGCACATGGGAGGCAAAAAGCAGGAAGATCGCTATGAATGTGGGCTGCATGCATAGTGAGACCCTGCACCAAAAAAATAGAAAAAAAAAAAATAAAAATAGAAGTAGTGTCTTTTTAAGCTGGTCTTCAAGCTAAACAAACTTTTTTCAAAAGTCTTCCATGTGACAAGGTCTGCTTGGGGTCCCTAAACAAACACTAACTAGTCCTTTCTCTTCTGCAAATAATCAGTCAGCACAGACCCGGATCTTTGGGTGTATGCCATACAAAGTGCATGGTGTTTTCACTTCCCTTGCTCTACCACTATTCACGGGGCCTAAGAGTAGGCCAACACAGGCTGTTGGGTTTTCACTTCACTTCTGTTCAACTGGGAATCCAGGCCATCTTTCCTTGGACTGCTCTTTAGCCTCACCTGTTTCTGAGAAGTGCAGGGGAGGTAGAAACAGAAATGGGGAAGGGTTGTTGCACAGATTATTTGAGTGAACACAGGTGGGGAGCTCTCTAGACATGACACCCCAGGCCTGCAGCACACTAAGAACCCGGGAGTAGAGATGGGAAAAGTCAGGCTCTGCCTTAGGGCCCTGCCAGGCCTGAGGCTTACCTGGGAGAGCTGTCCAACCTCCAGGTAGAAGCAGATGATAAATGCATTCCAGCCAACCCAGAGCACCAGCCAGGCTGCATACTGGGGAAAGCAGAGGTGGGTTCAGGGTGGGGCCTGGGGAGTGGGGAGGCGGCGAGTCAATGGAGTCACAGGTCAAGGGCGGTGGAGACCTTTGCAGGGGAGACCTTTCAGGGGACAGTAACACTCTAGAGAGCACACTGTCATTTCCAAGTCACCTTCACACCCATCCCATCCTTACCAGAGTCCTGCAAGGCAGGCTCAGCCTCCTAGAGAGCATTAAGCTAAGGCTGAGAGGTCTCAGCTTTCTGAAGTCACACAGCTAGGAACCTGAAGGGCTGGCATGCACACCCATGTCCTAGCCACTCGGCGAAAAACTTCTACTAGGCTAGAGGTCTCTAGAATGTACTAGAGGGCAGGGATATAGCTTAGCACAGCACCTGCCTGGCAAGCACAAGGTCCTAAGTTTGATTCCTAGTATGAAATGAATAAATGAATGCAGATAGTACTAGAATTATTCAGGAAGCTTGTTAAAAATGAAGATTCCAGCTAGGTGCGGTGGTGCACACCTGTAATCCTAGCGGTTGGGAGGCTGAGGCAGGATTGTTGCAAGTTTGAGGCCAGCCTGGGCTACAAAGTGAATTCAAGGCCAGCCTTAACTCCATAGTGAGACCCTGTCTCAAAAAGACATATATATATAATCAGATTCCAGCTGGGAGCTGGGGGCAGTGGTGCTCACCTATTTAGGAAGCTGAGGCAGGAGGATTTCTGGAGCCCAGGAGTTCAGAGTCAGCCTGGGGTAACACAGGGAGACCTCATCTCTTAATTGAAAGGAAAAAAAGAAAGGATCCCTAAGTCCTACTTCCAGATGCACCGATTCTGAGTTGCTAGAGATGTTGTTCAGAAGCTATCTGAACAACATTTGATGACATGTGACTTCGATGACCCTTGTTAGAACATATCTCAGATGGCAAACCACTAGAGGACAAGGGCCTAATCTGCCTCATTTACCATGTGGCATGAGTGCCCAGCACAGAGCAGATATGCATTGGCTGGTGACTCAGTTGACTTCAGGCCTCAGGAAGTGTTGTGTAAAGAATTCCTGTTAGGCCATAGCTGTAACCAGAAGTGGGAGGTCAGTAGGCCTGAGGCACTGGCATTTAACAATGTGTGTGTGTGTGTGTGGAACAGGGGGAATGAAGATCCACCTTACTTCCTAAGAGGAAGAAGACTTTTTCCCCCCAGTACTGAGGATGGAACCCAGGGCCTTGAACATGCTAGGCAAGTGCTATACCTCAGCCCATGAGGCCTTAAGTACTGTAAGTGGTTGCAATTCTCTGTGAGAAGGTAGAACCAACTGTGGTTTAAAGATGCTAAAAAAAGAAAAAAGAAAAAAGAAAAAAAGGCCGGGCGTGGTGGCGCAGGTCTGTAATCCCAGCACTCGGGAGGCTGAGGCAGGAGGATTGTTGTGAGTTCGAGACCAGCCTGAGCTACAAAGTGAGCTTAAGGCCAGCCTGAACTGCATAGTGAGACCCTGTCTCAAAAAGACAAAATAAATAAATAAATAAATAAATAAATAAATAAATAAATAAAGACAAGCCCCAGTGCCATGTTTCCTCCCTCTCAGCCTCAACTTCTAAAACTCCGCTTATCTCCAGTGCCCTATCAAGTCATGACCCCATGTTCTAACCCATGTGGCCAGAGC
>PVKA01050147.1:0-12875 GCA_004027165.1 Ctenomys sociabilis | reverse complement strand
CTCACCCCCCCACACACACTCACCCACACACACGATGACACCAAGGTCGGGTCTCATACTCCCTTTTGCAAAGCCCTGCCCACGCATGCCCGGCAGAGGCGAGGTTAGGCGGCCTAAGGGCCGCCGCTGCCTCAGGCATGGTATGGCAGGGCCCGGACCAGCAACCAGCACAGTCATTCCAGTTTTAACAGCGATAGCTCAGAACATTCTCACTAATGAAAAACAGCGTCCCATAGGAGGCAGTGTAATGATCTGGCGTCATTTCCGGCCATCGAGGCAGGAGAATATTTCCCTGTATTGTCTTTAAGATTTATTGCTTTCTCTTTTGCATTAAGATGTACAATCTGCTTGGATTTTATAAGTATGTTCTCTGTGTTGAAGGAAATGGTAAGGTAAATTGTTTTCCCTAAAGATACTGAACTTCTCCAGTGCCATTTATTAAAAGGCCATTGGTCTCCCCTTTGCCTGTGACCTAGTCTCTATCAAGGAGAAGTTCTCTCTCTCCTTTCCTCTCCTTTCTTCTTGTCCTCCTCCTCCTCTTCCTCCTCTTCTTCCTCTTCCTCTTCTTCTCCCTGTCTCTGTCTCTGTGTCTCTGTCTGTCTCTGTCTCTGTGTCTGTCTGTCTGTCTCTGTCTGTCTCTGTGTCTGTCTGTCTGTCTCTGTCTGTCTGTCTGTCTCTGTCTCTGTCTCTGTCTCTCTCTCTCTCTCTCTCTCTCTCTCTCCAGGAACTCAGGTGCTTCACTGCTGCCCTGGCATTATCCCTGCCCGAGATAATGTTTCTGAGCTCTCTAGCTTCCAGCCCTTGTGTCCACCCTTCACCGCCTTAGGTCCTGGGGATCTGTAATGAGTGCGATGTACAGGAGGACAAGGGTTTTACATCTCTTCCTGGCCATGTTCTTTTCCTTTCAGTCTCTGCTCTGATGTCCTGTCTTCCTCTGCAAGGTCAGAGCCTTGACCTTACAGTGGGGTAAGGCACAGGCTGCCTGCTACGAAGCTAAAGTGGTCTCCAGCCTTGACAATGATGCCCTTGACAGGAACTCCAGAAGAGTGCTGGAGAAAGTAGAGTGGCACCCTATGCATGGGACTTGACGCTTGCCTCTTCTCTGCAGCCAGAGGCAAAAAACCCTGAGGGTGATCCTGGGACTTCCCAGGTGACTCTAGAAGACACAGATTAAAGTTCCAGGCCCATTCAGATCCTCCTCCAGCTTTTCCTGCTGCGAGTGGTTTCTGCACCACAGGCACCTCAGAATTCCGAGCCTCTGTGCAGTGTGGGTTCCCTTAGGACCCCAGAAGAAATATCCAATAACTGGCAAACATTCCTGGCTTCCCCGAGATGCAGTGTTGCCAATGACCTTGGTAAAAATGACCTTCAGAGGGAAATCCGAGCGAGCCCAGACCAGCTTAAAAAAATTCCCCACCCCTAGAGGTGTACCCCCGAGACTTCAAAGGGCATGCTGCCCACCTCTTTGGCCTGGCAGCAATTAGAATTCTTCCTCCACATCAAATGCACAGAGATGAAACAGGTGGAGCTGTGCTGAAGAGCCGCCGTCAGCGGGCACCCCAGCTTTCATTCTGGAGACTCTCAGGATACAGCGTGACACTTGGCCTCCGTTCCACACTCGGGCCCCCAGTGGAGGATGAATTCATATGCATTCATATCCATAGAAGCAAAAGCCCAGGCCCCAGCCAGTCCCCAAGACTGAGTCTGTCCTTCGGTGTCATTGATTTGGGTCTTGCTTGGCATGGGGATGAGCAGTGGTTTCTTACGACAGGAGGACTTTGGCCCAGCTGCTCCAGAATCACTTGGGCAGCTATCCCTTAGAGGGGTCGGGGGTGTCCTGGGGAGTGCATTTGGCTCCCCAGAGAGCCCTGTTCTCCTTGTCCGGGATCTACCAGACAACCTTGTAATTTCTTTCTTGCCTGGCTTTTGGGCTTCTGCTCACTGTTCTTCTAGCCTTTCTTGACTCTTCTTTCCCTGGCCAGTCCTCTTTGGCCAGGGTTTAATATCTTCCAGTACTGTACCGCTGTCACTCCCACCTGCCCACCCAGTGTCCCTCTACTGGCTCCCAGCCCTGGGGCCCCAACTCCTGCTGCTCACCACACTAGGGTCTTTCAGGGACATTTTCTTTTCTTAAACCAGGTGGCACAAGGGCCATGTGCCAAGCTTCTTCATGCCCTGTGTACCTACACTGCCTCGCATGGAGTGGAACTTTGTCAAGACTTGTGGAGGGAATAAAATCACTTCATAATATTGGCGCAAAAGAACACGAGGATTTAACTGCTGAAAATAACCTCAGGAGGGGTAGGATTCCCCTGGCCCACCTGGTATGGGACAAACCAGGAGGTGGAGTACCAAGGGCAGGCTCCTGATGCCATCTGATGCTGACTTCTCTTCTTCTTCCTCCTTTGAGACAGGGTTCACATGTTTATCCTGAAACCTGGGGACTGGGGTTCTGCTCAGCCATTTATTTATGTGGCAGCCTGAGTGAGGGCAGCCCTGCTGGGCTGCCGTGTCATTCTCCGTGGGACACACAGGCCAGAGCACACACACAGAGCTGATAGGCACATGGTGTCTTTTTTTTTTTTTTTTTTTTTTTTTGGCGGAATTGGGGATTGAACTCAGGCCCTTGCACTTGCCAGGGAAGCGCTTATTCCACTGCACCATCTCCCAGCCCCACTCATGGTGTTTTTAAAGTATACAATGAATAGAAAACTTCAAAAATGCATTCCAGTAAAAGAGACATGGCCATAAATCCCCCCTCAGAATCTCCCCCATCACTTTGAACCTACTTATCCCATAGTTCTTGCCGCTTTCTGAAGTCAGTCAGGAGGTCTCTGTCATGAGTCCTTTTTTTTTTTAAACACATAGCATTTTATTATCAGTACAGCGATGAGGGGCGGGAGCAGGTCCTGACAGCAGGGCGGCGGCCCCTGCTTGCCAGCGATGAGCGGGTTCCACAGCACCAGGATGACCGAGTCCCCGCGCAGGAACGACTTGGAGGTGTAGCGGTCCTTGTGGACTGGCTGGGACGCGTTCTTGCCCTCGCCGCTCTTGGGGACCTCAGGCCACGTCTCCTTCACGTTCTCCAGCACCATGTTGCAGCGCCTGTCAAAGGCCTTCACCCGGCCTAGGAGTTTCTTGTTGCTGCAGCAGTTGATGAGCACCGGGGTGCTGTTCTTGGCTGACTGGGTCAGCACAGAAAGTGGACCCATGTTAAATTCCTCCTCCTCCTCCTCCTCCTCCTCCTCCTCCTCCTGCGTCTGCAGCACCACTGGGGTCATCTCACTCTTGGGCTTGTTGAGGAGGCTCACGGTGGCAGTTACAGCCTCCTGGTTATACTCATCTCCCCTCTGCCATGAGTTCCTTATACAGTGTGACTTAGAATACACTGCAGGCTGCTGCCGTGCTGCCGGGTGCTGTCCAGCAGGAAAGGCAAATCTCTTAAAACCGTCTTGGAGTCCTCAGCTGCCTTGTTCGCTGGACCTGGCCCCGTGTGACTTCTGGATCTTCCCCTAAGTCAAAATGACTACAAAAGGTGACCATTTTAAGTCACTTCAGAACACTGAAGGGTCATGACTTTGGAGCTAAAGACACCACAGAGACTTCCAGAACTGGTTCAGAAAATGACAAGGACAAGGGAGTGGGATGCAGTGGTACCTCGGGTTATATGCTGAATTCTTTCCAGGATCTTGGTTGGAAACTAAGCTGGTTGGAAATTTTTTATTTGGTACTGGAAATTGAACTCAGGACCCTGAGCTTGCCAGGTAGGCACTTGTGCCACTGAGCTATGTCTCTGGCCCATTGGCTATCCCTATTTTTTTTTTGAGGAATCAGGGATTGAACTCAGGCCCTTGTGCTTGCCAGAGCAGCGCTTATTCCACTGAGCCATCACTGACCCATTGGGTGAGAACAGAATCACGTTTTCCCATAAGGTTGACATGAATTTAAACTCAATGAACCTAACCATTGAGTCTGAATCATTTTTTATCCAATTCAGTTTGCAACCAGAACTGTGGAAAGAATTCAGTTCATGAACCAAGGCACCACTGTGTTCGGAAGAGAATTAAAGAGCAAGGTGTCTCTTTTAGTAATGCTAAAAAAAAAAAAAAAAGTAAATTTTCACCATTTTGACCACCCCTTATATAATGTAGGATGCTTGGGAGTACAGGCCCTGTACTCAGTGGTGTTCATGCACTGAGAACCCCGTTCAATCCTCACATGTACCCTATGGTATATGTCATGCTATTGTTCCCATATCCATATTCTCTCTCTCTCTCTTTTTTTTTTTTTTTTTTTTCGCGGAACTGGGGATTGAACTCAGGCCTGTGCGCTTGGCAAGGAAGTGCTTATCCCACTGAGCCATCTCCCATCCCCCTTATATTCTCATTTTTTAAAATAAATTATTTAGTACAGAATCTACAAGGTCCACTGGATCTCACTACGTAGATCCGACTCGTAGTGATTCTCCTATTTTCCCCATCCCAAGCACTGGGGTTCAGGTGCTCCCCACCATGCCCAGTCTTGCCTCAGCGCACCTTGGGGGTGGGGCCAGCACAGCACACCGGGGTGCTCTAGTCTGGGAGCTATCTGACCGGCCCCCACGTTCTCGTTTTGAGCATCACTTTTTACCTTCAGAGCCGATTTGTAAGAGGCCAGTGCTCTGGAGTTAGAGGAATTCAGCTTTTCTCTGCCCCCTCGCTGATTTAGAGAGGAGCCTGACAAGGGCTGTGTCCCGGGAACCAGGCAGACCTGGAGTAAAGTCCAGGCCCGCTGCCCACCAGTTATGCAAGGCAGACAGAGCCCTTCGCCTCTGCGGCTCAGTGACGCTGCCTGCAGTGTGAAGAGTGAATTTCCCACCTTTGCAGCTGGAGGAATGAAATTGTACAGTAGCGGCGGGTGTGGGGGTGCTTGCCTATAATCTCAGCACTTGGGGAGGCTGGGGCAGGAGAATCACATGTTCGAGTCCCCGCTAGGAAATTTAGCAAAAGCTTGTCTCAAAATAAAAAATAAAAAAGATCTGGGTTCAATTCTTCCCCACCCACTGCAGACATAATACAGTAGTGTCCTCAGGTTTAGCAAGTCAAAAATCCAGGCTGTGGGGCCAGGGAGATGGCTCAGTGGAATAAGCGCTTCCCTGGCAAGTACAAGGGCCCGAGTTCAATCCCTGGTTCTGCCAAAGAAAAATCCAGGCTGTTCAAATGAATTTGGATTCCAGGTCAAGAGGGATTAATTTAATATCTCATGTGATATGGGACATATTTATACTACAAGTTATTCCTGGTTGGTCTAGAATTAAAAACTTAATTTGGCTTCATGTGCTTGAAAAGGCCAGCTACCTATGGATTTAGAAAATCTCTGCTGAAGCTCTCACTGCGGGTCCCCAAAGCACATAGTGGTTTCCCCTGAACATGAGCAACGTGAGTTCCGGTTGTCCAGTCAGGGATAAGGTTGTCTGTGGACGTGAGTGCACGAGCCAGAATCTTAGCAAGATTCCAGAAAAGGCCTTTCTGAAAGACAGCAGCTCCCTGGGTCCCCGCAGTAGGCCCTCTCTCACCGCAGGCCCCCTTCTGGGTCGAAGCCAGGCCCGTCGCAGTCGGTTCCTTGGACGCGGGCGCCACCTCGCGGTAGCTTCCGATTGCCAACCGCAACCTGAAACTTCCTAACAGTCGCGGAGGCGTTCAGGCTCCGGAGCTGGAAAACAGGTTGGAGTCTGGAGACCACGGAACTGGCTGTATGGCCGAGGGTCCCTGAAGCTCCTGGAAACTGTATGCCTCTCGAGGTTGTAGCCCTCCCTGCCTCTGACAGCCCGGACACCAAGGAGGAAGAATTGGTCCCGCGTGCCAAAGCGCTCTGGAAACTGGAAATGCCATGTGGGCTTGAGTAATAGATGGTTCAGTGGAATAAGGGTCTGAGTTCAACCCCCGGTTCCAATAGTATATTTTTATATAGCATCCACAAGAACGCAGAGCTGTTGTTGGCCCTGGGGGCTGAACCCAAGGCCTTTGCCCTGAGCTACACACATCCCCCATCTACAGTTTTTAGTTTTTTTTTATTATGAGACAGGATCGTGCTAACTAAGTTACCCGAGCTGGGCTCAAATTGTCATTCTCCTGCCTCAGTGTCCCAGAGTGCTGAGATTACAGGTGTGAACGACGCTGCCTGGCCAGCCCTGGCTCATGCAGCAGGCAGGACCTTGGACCTGCCCACCCTCTTGCAGACTTCCTGGGACCTCAGTGTCCTCAGCTATTTAATGGATTTATAGATAGTAGTCTCTCTTCCTGTGGGGCTGACATGAGATAACTATGAAGTACCTAGCAAACTGAGAAGAGTTTCCATGAGTTCTAGCTGTCACTTCTTTGGGGTTCTGCTGTCACTAGTCCCACTGTCCCTGGGGAAGCATCTTGGAGAAAGGGATATTGCTTGGAGTGTGTGGTCAGACAGAAGTGACTTGGGGTACTGGCACTGTCATCAATGTTATCACTAGGAGACCCTAGCAGGTGCTTTTATGTCTCCAAGCCAGTTTTCTCCTCCATGAAATAGAGCTAAAAATAGAATCACCTTGAAGGTTGGGGTTGGATGACATCAGTTGGTAAAGTGGTCTGCATGTTTCAATCACTAAGTATCCGATAAATGGCAATGTCTACTTATTCCTTCTACTTTGACTACATCATCCATCCATCCATCCATCCATCCATCCATCCATCCATCCATCCACCAATTTAGAAACATCTAGTAAACATCTACTAGGGGTCAGGCCACAGGTTAGTTGATCGGGACACAAAAAGATCAATAAGATATGAGTCTTGCTTTAGCTATCTTCAGCCTTATGAAGAACAATCACAAAAAGAAAAAAAAAAAATCCCAGGCCAGAGAAATAGCTCAGCAGATTAAGTGCCTGCTTAGGCAAGTGGCTGGGTTTGATCCACACACACCACATGCTGTGTCAGCCCCGCCCCAGGTGTGCTGAGCCAGCGACTGAGACCATGCATGGTGGTATGGGCCTGTAATCCCAGCACTGGGAAGGCTGAAAACAGAAAGATCACTACAAATCCAGGTTATATAATAAGACCCTGTACCAAATACTTTTTTTTTTTGCTGGCTCAGCCTGCCTTAAGGGTGGGGCTGGCATGGCGTGTGGTGTGGAGGATTGAAGTGGGGTCCCTTGAGCTTGCTTGAGTTTGCCTAAGCAGGTGCTTTAGACAGCTGAGCTATCCTTCTGGCCCTCCAAATACTTTAGAAAAAAAAAAAAAAGAAAAGACAAAAAAAGATCCCTTACATTTATTGAGCACCTAGCTGCCCTCGGGTTAGCTCCTTGCTCCCAGCAAATCTATGCAAAGACCCCACAGAGGGTCCCCAGAGACTCTTTTTTTTTTTTTTTTTTTTTTTTTTTTTTTTTTTTTTTTTTTTTTTTTTTTTTTTTTTTTTTTTTTTTTTTTTTTTGTCTTTTTGAGACAGAGTCTCACTATGCAGTTCAGGTTGGCCTTAAGCTCACTTTGTAGCTCAGGCTGGTCTCGAACTCACAACAATCCTCCTGCCTCAGCCTCCCAAGTGCTGGGATTACAGGCTTGCGCCACCACGCCCGGCTCCCCAGAGACTCTTGACCAATGGTATCTCTGTCCCTGGGTCCCCTGGTCAGGCACAGGAGAGAAAGGGTGTCCTGAAGTCCGAGGGGGCAAAGGGCATCCATAGGGGCATGAGCCAGCTCCTTGTGTGGCAGTGGGGCGGTAAGTGGTTGTGGGGTGGGGGTGCTTGCTGAGAGTGGTCAGCAAGGGTGTGCTGGGTGCTTGGGGCAGTAGGTGGACGCCAGGGAACCTCAAGGGACACTGAGGGCTTGGGCTGGCTGGAACGCAGGCAGGAGGCTGAGTAGATGGTCTTGGGGGCTGTGGTATCCTGACTTTGCTGGGGTTGCCCGATTCAGAAAGCAAGGGGCCCGGCGCATTGATGTGGCCCCTGGCAGCGGCGAGGAGGTTGGAGGAGGAGCGGTCGTATCCTGGAATAAGAGCCTGAGCCTGAGTGGGGAGGAGCTGCGCAAGCAGGTGTGGCAGGATCCATTTTGTCACCAGCTGCACTGATGGGGGAGGAGAACATGGGCTGCCCCTTTGGGTGGCTGAGCAGGCGGGGCCATCTTGCAGGAAAGACCCCAAGAGGAGCAGCAGGGTTGAGGAAGGGAGGAGTCATCATGTGTGATGTTCCATAAGTAGGCCCGGGGCTATGTTCTCAGTGTCATCCTCATCATCCTCACCTTACAGACAGAGAAACTGAGGCTCAGAGTTGGCAAATTTCTGACACAAGTAAGATTTGAAGCCGCAGCTGCCTGGATCCAAGCCTAATGGGAAAAGGAGGATTTCACAGGGGTTTTCAAAATTCCCTCGAGGTGTCCAGATGCCCAGGACATGGCCATGCCCTCAGTCATTTCAGCTCCTGGGCCCAGGGGAAGCTCTGGGGTCCTGGCTGCTACGTCAGACTCAGTCTGGCTGAGCTCCCCAGGGGCCAGCGCAGCCTGCTGATTGTATGAGGCAGTGCTTGAGGCACCCGCTGCCAACCCTGTGCAAGCCACTGCGCTGCTGGACCTGTCTGCGGGGTGCCCCACCTGGGGGCTCGGTGAGAGGAAATGGGGCAGAGAAAGGGAGGTGCAGAGAGCTCAGGACCCCTCAGGACATACCCACAAGCAGGCAGCCAGGCGGTCACACGTCGGGCAGTTCATTCCCCACTAGCTTGTCCTCCTTCTCACCCCCACTGGGTCCTGGAAGTGCCCCCGAGACACAACTGCAACTCTGTTTCACAGAAAGGAAAACCAGGGCACGGAGAGGTCAGGCAACTCACAAAGTCACATAGCCATTAAGGCTTCGAGTGCCCGCCCGTGTGCCTCTTTCCCCTGCGCCCCTGCCACTCTACCTGCTGTGCCTGGTGGCCCTGGAGGCAAAGGAGAAAATGGGGTCAGGCCAGGTACAGAGTGGTGAATTCAGCCTCGAACTTCCCACCGGGGCCAGAGGGGGAGGAGAGTGACCTGAGCCCTGGGTCTGTTCTCTGCGGACGCCTCTGTAACCCTGCAGCTCCGCTGTATGCCGACAATGTCCACCAGACTGTTTCCGTTTCATTCCAGATGGAAACGGGCTGGGCGCCAAAGGCTGGGAGGAGCCGGTGACCGCGCACCTGCACCTGCTGGGCGTCCCCACGGGAGCCACTTGGGGGCGCTGGATCCTCACAGTTCCGGATGAGTCGCCGGGAGTGTGAGTGTCCACGCCTGTGGAAGGAAGCGCCAGAGCCTGGGCCAGGACTGGAGAGCGCGGACCAGGGCAAACGGCCTCACCTCTTTGGGCCTCCATTTCACATCTGAAAAATGAGGACAGTGCTGTCTGCCTCCTTATGGGACAGTTCTAAGAAGTGCTGTACAGGGGGGCTGGGGGATAGCTGGGCAGTCTAAGCTCCTGCCTGGCAAGATCAAAGACCCTGGTTTAATTTGTTGTTATTACCCCCCAGAAGCATACTCCAAAAACCGTTTGCATGGGAGGGGAGCAGCGGCTGCCCTGTCCAGCCTCACAGTGGCCCGTGTGTGCGATCCGGGGAGATGGCTGGGCCCGGGGAGATGGCTCAGTGGAATAAGCACTCCCCTGGCAAGCGCAAGGGCCTGAGTTCAATTCCCGGTTTCCACCAAAAAAAAAAAAAAAAAAAGTAAAGAAAAACAAAACCCAGGCTGGGAGAGGTGGCCTGGCTGATCGGGGTGGCCCAGCCACCGGGTGGCGCCTTGGGCTCAGACGCGGTTCGTCCATCGCCTCACATTTGCCAGAACTGCGGTCTGCTGGTCGTGCCAGGTGGGAGCATCCTACGCGAGGCTCTGCGCCTGGGATTCGGCAGTGTCCTTCACGCAAAACTCGGAAGGAGCACTAAGTGCTTTTCTCCCCAACTGCTTTCCCATGAATCCAGGAGGGCTTTGTTTGTGGGATTGAGGCTCTAGCCCAGAAGCCCTGAGGCAAGCTACACCCCCAACCCTTTAAAACGTTGACTTTGAGGCGGGTTCTTGTTAAGCTGCCCAGGCTGGCCCTGAGCTTTCGGCCCTCCTGCCTCAGCCTCCTGAGTAGCTGGATCACAGCCATGTGCTGCCGTGCTGACTTCTGTGCTCTTGATACGAATGTACATTTCTGGGACCTGTGCTTCCTTGAACTGAGCATGTGGTCCTTCTGTCCTTGGGCTGGCGCACAGTTCTTCCTCCTCCCTGGATGCAGACCAGCCCTGGGGTACAGATGGCTTCTTCTGAACCTCCTCTGAGTTCTCAAAAGAGAAGCAGGGATGGGTAGAAGAGATGGGGCCATGAGACCCTTCACAGGCTCCTGAGAGGCCAGGGAACACGGTACCTGTTGCATCTCTGTGAGGTGCCCCTGATGGAGGCCTGGTCATTTTGATTCTGTTATTTTGTCTCGATAAGTGAGGCTCCTGTCATTGGCATGGCTGCGAATGAGTAGCAGTTGGGACTTGGTTCCCACAGTGCCTGTTCTTAGCCTGGCCTTTCTGCAGCAGCAGTGGGGCAGTATGGAGAGGGAGGCAGATGAACTCCAGAATCCCTCAGGTTGGGTGGGGGGAGGGGTCAGGGAAGGGACCAGAGCTGCCCAAGGTTTGCTGGCCCAGTAGTGACAGGCTGGGACCAGACTCTGCCTTTCTCCTGGTCTCACGCCAGGGAGCGGACAGGGCAGGGCTGACCTTGCTCTTTGAAAAGCTCAAGCGAGGAGCGGGGAAGTTGATTGTCCCCATCGGACGTCAGTCCCTGGGCAAATAGTAGCCAGGGAAAGCAAATATTGTGAGAGTAAATGTGTCAACACAGAGCTGCACATCCAGTGTTGCTGTGGGCCAAGGACTCCAGGCCCTGCTAGCTGGCACCCCTGCCCCGGCTGCCTCTGCTCTGCACCTCCCTCTGCCAGGGACAGGACCCCCTGCAGGGAAGTGGGGAGGGTCCCCTGAGAAGTTGCTGGTGGGCTGGGGAGGCAAGAGGAGAGGTGTAGCACACCCAGGGGCTGGAGGAGAACCTTCCAGGTTGCTGGAAGGGAGAAAAAAAAAAAAAAACAGGGCCTCTCTCTCTCTCACTCGCTCGCTCGCTCATCTGCCCTTGCCAGACCTGGAGATGTACAAATGGCCTTGTTTAATCTGCTCCATTGCTCTCATAGAGAGGCACTGACATTCCCGTCTTGGATGTGAGGATACTGAGGCTCAAAGAGGTTAAGCACCCAGGGGTTGGAAACTTGTGGGGAAAAAGATTGGATCTCAAGTGTGTCTGACTCTCTTGATTACGCTGGTGAGTTTCAAAGTCTGGCTTAGGAAACTTCCAGCATCAGGAACTTTTGTCAGGGGGACAGCAGCCAGACCTTATTGCTCTGTGTCTATGGAACCAGAAGGTAAAGGTGGTGACTTATTTTGTTTTTTTTTCTGGCAGTACCAAGAATTGAACTCTGGACCTTGCTCTTGCCAGGCAAGTGCTTAAGCCACTGAGTTATATCCTCCGCAGCAGACCCAGAAGTTTTGGAGGAGGCCCCCTGGGGAAGGGAAGCAGGCTTGGCACCAGCATCTGGGAACAGTGGCTGCCTGGCAAGAGCTGGCCACATCTCCCTGTAGTAAATAGCTTAGACCTGTGGGCCATACCCTGCTCCACTCTGCCATCGCAATGTGAAGGCAGCCACAGACAACACATTCACAACTGGCACCGAGTTCTAATAAAACTTTATTTACAAAGCAGTGCAAGTAGTTTGCCCCCTCTTGCTTCATGCACCACAGGCCAGAGCCTCATCGCTGCTCTCTCTTGCTGTCTCCCCAGAAGCAGTGTCATTCTCTGCTGGAAAGAGACTGAGATCAAGGCAAGGTAGGCTTCCAGGTAGCCCAGGTTGGGCAGGGCAGAGCCAGTGACCTTCCAATTCCCAGTCTGGTGAGCAGAAGGCATGAAGCTACAAAAGTTGCTGTTATTTAGTGGAAGCCACCACCAGGCCCCAGGCACCTACATGCGCCGGGCATGCAGTTATTACCACATATGAGCTGCTTCCCAGGTGTTGAATGTCATTGTCTCTGTCACACGGCAGCCGTCACAACCTCCCTGGGAGGTAGGACGGCATCTGCAGTGTGTCAAAACCAGCTTATCTCTGTGCCTCATACACCTGACAGGCCACAGCTGGACAGGGGAGGGTGAAGCTGCTGACAAGACACATTGGCCGTTCTGTTGTGAGAATGTACACTCATCTTCCCTCCCTCCCTCCCTCTCTTCTCTCTCTCTCTCACTCGCTCACTCGCTCATTTGCTCCACTCAGCATATTTATTTTAGCATATTTACTCCCTCCATTCTCAAGCAAACTTGTGGTCAGCGTGACAACCTCCCTGTCCTAGACAAGAGAACATAGATTCTGGGGGCCCGGCAGTGACTCATCTAGTTTACATGAGACTCTGCTGAGCTTAGGAACAAGGAAATGGCTTGGTGTGGGGAAAAGAATGCAGGGCGTCCGGTTGGCTGGGGTGCCACCCAATGTTCTTCCCCGGTCTGCCAGGGACTGGAGGGGTCACTTTCTAAGCCATGCACTGGGTGGGAAGAGGTTGGCTCCCCTGCTGAAGACAGGCACTTGTTCACCTAGCTCCTTGCTCAGTCAGGCCAAGCAAGTCTAGGTCATTCTGATTGGAAGTTCCAGGCATTTCACACTCAGTACTTTCTGTTCCTCTTCAGAAGTTATGACATATACATAAGTCCCTTGGCTCTTGGATCTCATTCTAGGACTTCTGACCAGGTAAGGTATATCCTTCTCCCATGTGTTACTGGATGTTGGTAGGACTATGGCATTGACTCCATCCCCAATCCATCCATCCATCCATCCATCCACCCACCTATCCACTCATCCATCCATCCATCC
>PVKA01050146.1:0-12864 GCA_004027165.1 Ctenomys sociabilis | reverse complement strand
ACATGCAATCAGGCATGCTCTCCATGGATTCTGGTTGCGCACTCCGGTTTCCACGTGCAGTGCTTTGCCTCGCACCCTGTGCCGGTAAACTATTTGTGTAAGGTAGCCAGCCATACACTAGGGGACTGTCCAGTCTCAATGGCTGTAAAGGCTTGAACTATCATGGCTGTACCGCGACGCTGAAGGAACCTAACACGGCAGATGCACCACAGGCAAACCAAGGATATCAGCACCATCAGGCCAGCCAGAGCTCCCATTCCCGCCCACTCTTTCAGGTGATTCATGGCGATGGAGAACCATGAAACCAGGCCGTCTGCTAATAGTTCACAGTCACGATGGCCACTCTCAGCTGTTCCATTAGGCCATCAAATTCCCCAGTCCAATTGCCTGGCATTATGGCTAACCAGCATTGGTCTTGGAAACACCGATAGGATTCCCCATCTCAGCTCTGATGTCCCCTGTTGTAGCATCAGGAACATCGTGAGGATCACCAGCAGCACTTTTTTCTTCATTTGTGGTGTCCTTCTTTTCATATTGGGCCTTTCTGGTCAGGCGTTCAGGTACCCACACCGGATCTCGTTGGTCCTGAGGGAAAACACAAACAGCCCCTCGTGCCCAAGTCAGCACGGGATCAGACCCTCGCCAGAGGCCTGTCAAAATGTCTTTCCATTTCACCATGCTTTTGCAGGCACCGCCAGGCTCATAATGCCTGTCAGCTGCGGAACACCCTTGAGCGTCCAAATTTAAAAAATTGAGGGTGAATAAGGCTAGAGAAAGCCTCTCCTTTGGGGTATGGCCGTAGCCAACTCCCTCTTTTTGTTTTTGTAAGCACTCCTTAAGAGTGCGGTGGGCACGTTCTACAATGCCCTGTCCTTGTGGATTATATGGTAATCCATGCACAAGTTGCACCTCCATCTGGCAGCAGAAAGAGGTGACCTTTTGACCCGTGTACACAGGTCCATTGTCTGTTTTTAGCTGGAGTGGTTTTCCCCATGCAGCCCAAGCTTCTTAGCAATGGGCAATGACATTGTGTGCCTTCTCCCCAGACATGGCTGTGGCATGTAGCTCTAAAATAGGTCTCTGGTTCAAGTCTAAGGACAGGAATGTCAGGTCGGTGTCCGCAGACACAAAACCCCTCTCCCCTCTTTCTTTAGATGCCTCAGCAAAGCGATTATGGAGGCTGGGCAGCACAACTAGTTGGGCAATTCTATCCCCAGGGGAGATAGCAGTAATCCCTTTTGGAGACTCCACCATAATTTTGACAATTCCTGTATAGCCAGGATCAATTACACCTGGGTGGACACGCAGGCCCTTCAAGGCAGTTGAGGCTCTCCCTATTAATAGCCCCATGGTGCCAGGACCAAGGGGTCCTTTAAAATCTGTGTCCACCAGCTGAACTCCCATTTGAGGTGTTAATACGAGTCTGGAGGTGGCACGGAGGTCCAGTCCCGCGGATCCCGCAGTGGCCCTCCGGGGCTCATCATGGGGGGTTGGAGGGATGGCCACTGTTCTAGTTGTGGTCCCTCCTCCCGATTCTCCATTGCCCCATATATTTGAGGGCCCTGAGGTCGGGGGCCCTGTGACCCGTTTCCTTGACAGGGGTGGCAAAAGCTGACCGTTAATGTCTCTTACTGAACGACACTCCTTCACCCAGTGCTTCCCCTTCTTGCATCTAGGGCACAGCCCAGGTTGGGCGGGGCACTGCCCTGTAGACTCTGCCTTATTCCCCTTTTCGGGGCAGTCCCGTTTCAAGTGCCCCACTTTTCCACATTTGTAACAAACGCCCAAATTCTTTTGGCTTCCCCTTCTATTGTGAGTTAGTTGAACCACCGCAGCCGCCAGGCCAGCGTTGGTCAGTGGTCCCCCCAGCTCTCTACATACTTTCATCCAAGCTTCTATTCCTCTATTCTTGTAGGGGGTGATGGCTGCTCGGCACTCCTTAGTGCATTGCTCAAACACAAGTTGTTTAATCAAAGGCATCGCCATGTCCGGATCCCCAAATATTCTACCCGCTGCTTCCATCATCCTAGCTACGAAGTCAGAGAAGGGTTCCATGGGGCCTTGTAAAATCTTTGTAAGATTACCACTCACTTCCCCTTTGTTTGGCATGGCTTTCCATGCTTTAATGCCAATTTTGTTAATTTGTTCGTAAACTTGAGGTGGGTAGCCTGTTTGTGCATTAGCGAAACGGCCTTGGCCAAGCAACATGTCTCTGTTCCAAGCCTGATGTCCTGTGGCTTGATTAGCAGCCTCCTCCTCTGTAGCAAACTCCATTAGATAAACCTTCCAATCGAGATACTGACCAGGGCTCAAACACGCCCGAGCCAGGCTATTCCAATCCCCTGGTGTCATACAATGCCTGCTTAGGGCTTCTACCTGGGCTACAGTAAAGGAAGCTGTGACACCATAAGTCCTAACTGATTCAGCCAAGGACTTAATCACTTTAAAGTCCAAGGGCTCATGGAATCGCTGTCCCTGGGCGTCCTGAAATACAGGGAAAGCTATGGGGAGTTCCAATCTTACTGTTCTCCACACTTCTGGATTAAAGGAATGCCCCGAATGACCTCCTCCTCTGCTGTTCCAGTAGGGTGGTGGTGCCGTGGGCCCCGCCCTATACTCTGGGGAGGAGCAGCATGGCTCCTCCACGCCCAGCACTTCCTTTTTCTCGCCACTTCCCTTTTCTTTAACCTTTAATCTCCTAACTGCCTCAGCAAGCACTAAGTCATCCTCCTCTGAGTCAGTGGACTCAGGAGGCTCCGACTCAGGAAGATCGGGGTGCAAGCCCTTTCTTCTTCTCGACCCCCTTTCATTGCCTGCTTTTTCAGACCTTTCTTCCTGTAGCTGTTCTGGTGCTACCCACCCACTCTCCATTGTCTCACTGCAACGCCGGTCCTCTTAAGTAGCCTGGGATCGGCTTCCAAACTAGCCTTAACAGCTCCTGTAGAGCCCAAAACACTGGGAACGAAGAAAAAGCCCCCATAGTCTTTAAACCCGCTCGTCAGCGAGTCTTATCCTGCTCTCTCTTTAACTACAGAGAAGAGCAACTTATTCCCCGCTTTTGTCGCGGATCCCCGAATTTTCCCGAGGACTTATTCCCCGCTTTCGTCGCGGATCCCTGAATTTTTCCGAGGACTTACCGGTGCACCCCCTGACCATGGAAAGTTCTGGGCTGTCGTTGACCACTCCACAGGAACACAGGCTCCTCCCCGTATGGGCCACCACTTGTCGCGCGCAACCTCACCAGCAAGGAAGACGCGACAACCAGCTCTTCTTTAAGGTGTGGATGTGTCTTTAAGGTGTGGCTGTGCGCAGCTCTCCACAGTAAGTTGTTCATTATGGAGAGCACTCACCCCCAGGCGGGGGTGGAAGGTAGAAGCCAGCGCCGTCTTTCAGGCGTGGCTATTCGCAGCTCTCTACAGTTATTATTGTAAGGGGAGGTCTAAGTGGGCAGAGAAAATAAAGCCCAGTGAGAGAGAGAGAGAGAGAGAGAGAGAGAGAGAGAGAGAGAGAGACAGACAGACAGACAGACAGACAGACAGACAGACAGACAGACACAGAGAAGCAGAGAGAGACAGAGATAGGACAGAGAGAGAACAACAACACCAATGATAGTACCAAGCTGGAAGTCTGAAAGTGGAAAGAAAAGATATGATAATTTGCTGGGAAGATAATTCCCTGTGTGTGACGCCTAGGCTATATGTAATGGCTTATACTGTAATCCCCCAGTTTAAGAACATTTGAATTTAGAACTTTTCTCAGATACAGATGGACCTCGCATTATGAGCACTCATAGATGCAAACTGTGCAAGTGGCTTCTGCCACAGCCACCATCAAAGAACAGTAGCCCTGAGCCTCAACAAGGGTCACAAGTGACTAAGAATGTGAGCAAACAGAGGCACAGCTGCTGTTGCAGACACCTCACTAAACACACCAAGTTCATGCAGGACGTGATCCGGGAGATGTGCAGCTTCGCCCCCTGTGAGTGGTGGGTGCCATGAAGCTGCTCAAGGCCTTCAAAGACAACTGTACCCTTAACTTCATCAAGGAAAAGGTGGGGACACACATCCATGCTAAGAGAAAGCATGAAGAACTGATCAGTGTGCTAGCTGCCATGAGGAAGGCAGCTACCAAGAAGGACTGAGCCCCTCTGGAATAAAGCTTTGCAGAAAAAAAAAAATTGTTAGTGGCTCATGTGTCTGCTGGACATTGTTACAGTTGCAATTGTGCTACTGTGTTCTTAGAAGGAATGGCACGAATCAAAGAACAGCAGAGACTACCAAGCATGTGTAAAGGCATCATGGCATGAAATTTACTGTCCCTGGGTGCAGGCAGATGGAGGGCAAAAGGGCTATCTATTGGGTACAGAGAAAAACAGGGTCTTGTTATAGGGCTTGGACACAGGAAGCCAAGTGGACAAATCAGATGAGTTACCTGGTAAGGGAGTCGGGGAATTCAAGTGTAGAGATGTGGGCAAATACTCATGGTCAAAGTTCTGTAATGTCCCCGTGGTCGAAGTTGTTGGAGCATTTGGTGTCAGTGTACTGATGTCTTGGTGCTTGGAAGATTCCATGTTCTGTCTTTTTTCTTTATGACATCTTGGCTGGCGTTTGCTGAGAGCAGCAGCAGGAGTGCTGAGCTAGGTTTCCTCTGAGAACAATGCGGCTGCTTGACAAACAGTTTGGGCGCTGGAAAGTCATGCCCCGATGGAGCCTGATAGTTCTCATTGTAATTAAAGTAAAACTAGTTTCTTTACAGTATTTGTGTGTGTGTGCCTTTGGCTTGTTTTTGTTATTGCTGTTGTTTTTTGTTTTTAAACTCTAGGGCTGGCCAAATAGCTCAGCAGATTAAAGCACCTGCAAGCAGGCACAGGGGTCATGGGGTTTCTTCCCTGGGCCTGCCATGCTGGCCCTGCTCACTCCTGGGGCGTGCTGAGGTGGCAACTGAGACCGCCTTAATCCCAGCACTTGTGAGGCTGTAAACAGGCGGGTCACCATGAGTCCAATCTAATCATGAGACCCTGAACACCCTGTAGACCTCTCCCTTAAATACAAAAAATAAATAAATACATAAATAAACTCTACATCATGTGTTTGTCTCAAAGATGGTTAAGTCTCTGTGAGACTTAAAAATGCCTCCATCTTACTAATGTTCTCCCAGAACAGAACTCCTTTGAAAGTTGGGGGCTTACTATACATTTGTACCAAAAAGCAAAATTGTATTATATAAAGAAAAAATTAAGGGACAGTGAGACAGCTCAGCAGTCTAAAACTTAGGCCAATGCGCAGGGACTCAGTTCAATCCCCAGCACCACATGCTGTGCCAGCCCCAACTCCACCCCCAGGCAGGCTGAGCTGGCCACAAAAAAAAAATTAAAATGGGCACCTGAAATTTTAAAAAGATATGTTTGAACAAATGATGTTATTATGAAAGAGTTTTACAAGTTTTCTAGAGTAAAACAAAATTAATATATACAAACCAATGAAATGTTTAAACAGCAGTGTAAAAATGTAGGAAAAATTACAAGTGCAAAAGGGATTTTGTTCTTGTTTGAACCTCCTGGCTAAGACCCAAGGAAGCTACTGGTGAGAACTGAGCTCACCCTCAGGCTCGACATTGCCACCGGCTTGACCAGGGAGCCAGGCTTCTTCCTGACTCTAGGCCTCTGCTCTCAGACCCTTTAATTTGAACACTTACAAGTTCTTTCTTCGACCTTCTGAGATGTAAATCTTTTTGAAAGCCAGTTGCCAGCCTTACAACCCAGCAAGGTCTTTCTCAAGAGCTTGCAGCCATCCGTCATTTTTTTGAAATGTATAGGAGGGTAGAAGCCTAATTCTATAGGAGCCAAGCCCATATTGTGAAGATGGCAAGTGAAGGTTTATTTTCTTTTAGAAAAAAAACAAACAGCAAACAATCACTTAATATTACCCAAAACCCTAGCTTTTTATTTATATAATGTTGAACTCAGATTCAGTTCTTAAACAATTTTCCCCTTCCTTCCTTCCTTCCTTCCTTCCTTCCTTCCTTCCTTCCTTCCTTCCTTCCTTCCGTCCGTCCTTCCTTCCTTCTTTCCTTCTCCCCCTCCTTTTTTTGTCTTTCTTTCAGTGTACCTACCTCAGCTTCTCTGTACACTTGTAATTTCTGTAATTTTAAGCCTGGACATCCCCCTAACCCTGCTCTTACACTGCATTTTGAGAAGTCTTGCAAGTGTAGCTTTGTCTGGTGAATTTTTGCTTGGATACCAAACACAGTGGAAATCAAGGGGCACCAAAAGTTGCAAAGGTTATTAAGTAACTGGGGTAAGATAAAAAATAAAAGATAGAAAGAAGACAAAAAAGTTATAACTAAAAACTGTACCAGTAAGAAGAATATAGCTTCTAGGACCAAAAGTATCCATTATTTACATCAGTATTCCTTTGGCTAAGCTTAGGTGCCTTTCCTTTTAGAACCATTATATTCTAAACTTTTCAGGAATATTGAAAATTCGTAAACTGACTTCACTGAGAAAGCAAAGAGCAGAAACCTGATTGTAAAGGAGCAGGTTAAGAGTTAAAAGAATGTTTAAATCCCTATCAAAAACCAAAACCCTGGACCCATACCTGTACAATAAGCTAATACCCCTCTGAGGTGGAGACTTTTCCTGGAGTTTCCACCCCTTCAAACAGAGCATTAGTGCTCCTTGTTCCAAAAAAGTCATGTACTTCTCTTTTGAAGGCCTACACTCTATTTCTTTGAGTATCTACTGAGGTTCTGCATAATAAATTCTTCCCATACCTCTTGCAGAACAGACTAAACCTAAAACTTCTTTTCTTCAGTGGGAATCAGCAAATTTATTCTACAAACAAAATGGATTAGCTTTCTTCTTTCAGCTTCATGAACCTCCTCAGATGTCATCTGCTGACATTTCCCTTGGCAAGCAGGAGGTAACCAAAGCAGAGGACCAGGACCTCTGTAAAACCAGCCAAAGCCTTTTCATTTTTTTCTTCCTTACCTCCCCAGAGCACTTACACTTGAAGCCAAGTTCCTCTCTTTTCCCTCCCTCTTTTCTCTCTCTCTCCTGTCTTCTCTCCTCCCTCCTCTCACTTCTTTCTTCTGTCCTCTCTTCCCTCTGTCTCTCTCTCTACGTCTGTTTGTCTGT
The DNA here is from genome assembly GCA_004027165.1 of Ctenomys sociabilis. Taxonomy (NCBI): domain Eukaryota; kingdom Metazoa; phylum Chordata; class Mammalia; order Rodentia; family Ctenomyidae; genus Ctenomys; species Ctenomys sociabilis. The sequence goes on along the minus strand of PVKA01050146.1, from coordinate 5,729 downwards.
CTCTTTCTGTCTCTCTGTCTCTGCCTCTCTTTATCCCCATTTTCTTTTGTTCTCTTCCTGTCTACAAACTTCTGTAACATTAGGTTTTTTCTCTTTCAGCAATCAGTGCTTATACATGAAAGCACTGAACAGAGAGGCAATCAGTACGTCAATTTCTCTCCCTCTTGGAACTAAAATTGCTCGCCAGAGACAACAGAAGGATAGCTCTATCCAGAGCGATCTGGAGCAAAATTTCTCATGACCTAACATAGGAAATGTGTTCCTGAGATCCTGAGAAGTACCAGTCCTTGAGGTAACACTGTGAGAAGTTCTTTGAAGATTCCAGCTGGGGAGCACAGCTACCTGTATACTGTAGACTGAGGAAATAGTCCTCTTCTGTTGGAGGTAATTGTGTTCTTTGACTGAGTGGACTGCTTCCAACTTTGCACAAGATGAGTATTGCGACAGGAAAGAGGAAGGGGACACCCACCTTGTCATCCAGATCAGCCAAATCAACACAGGTGGTCACAGGGGTGGCAGATGTCACAGCCAAATAATCCTCCCGTCCTGACACAATACCAGAGGAAGCAATCTCCTGACATCACCAACACATTTGGGCTCTAAATGTTTTAGATAAAAAGAGATCCTCTTAACTACTCTATTGGCCAAGGGGCATAAGCTCAGTCTAGCTAGTGGCACATCTCTCCTTAGGGTGCATGGGACTGTTTCCTAAGCTATGTAGATACAAATGAGCACTCAAGTGACAATGACATTATTCTGGTGATTTGCTAAAGTCTGTGGATTAAAAGTGGGGAGAAGCTCACTGGTGTTTTTTCCCATCCTCTAAGAAAGCTGCACTTCTTTTCCTGTCTATTCCCTATTACTCTGAGGCTTTCATCTGTCAGCAAACTCAAACCCCTTTTTCTGATGTCCATTATCAAAGAGAGGCAGGGAGGTGGGGGTGGAGAGTAATCAGTGGGACATGGAGAACTCAGTCTTCATGTGGGTCCAGGGACAAAGTACAGGAAGAGCAGGCAAGAAGTGCATGGCCCCTGCATTTTCCAGAGGGTAAGAGAAGCCTCTCATAGGGATTTGAGAAGGCTGCACACAAGCCCTTTGCAGCTGTCTACCCTGACCTGCTCGGGTCCTAGAGCTACCTGACAGCTCTGTCTATAGGTATTTTTTTCCTCGTCTGGCAGGGTTGCTTCTCTGATGCTTATTGCATTAGAGGAAATTAGAGTAAAGTGCTGTGGTCAGGCTGACCTTGCCGGCCTAAGCAGAATCCTGTCTTTTCTTCTTTTTCTCTCCTTTCTTCATCTATTTCCAAAAGCACACAAGGGGTACCTTTAAAGTATGTAGCTTAGTTTAAGTGACTACAGACAACTTGATGTCTGTCCTCAAAACATCACTTCTAGATTGTATTTTATAAACAATTTAAGATGAAAGATTTTAATAGGTTGATATTTCTTTATTATTCTATGGGTAAATTAAATAGTAAAGAGCTTCAAACTTGGTTTTATAAAATAAAGAGAGAACATCAACAAGGGTTTTATCTAGCAGTTTACAGCTCATTTCCCTTTTTTCCTTCGGATGCTTACTGGTTTTAAGTAGATAGTGTTAACTAAAAACAACCAAGAAATGTATTCAGAATATCTTAAAGTTAAAGTGAAATGCTGTTAAGACTTACAAAACAAAAAAAGAGAAAGACTTACATTAGAAAAAGAAATTTAGATTGATAATTCCTAGGGAAAGTTCTGACTCCTCTGTAGCTATAACCCTAAAACTAATACAATTGCTATGATTCAACATGGTCAGTGCATCTAAGGACATGCTTTGATTTACTGTATTTTATGTATTCTGTATGTTTTTGTCTGTCTATATGCCTGTTAATTTGTTTTAGTAATTAGTTAAGTTATTTGTAGCTGATTTATTATAAAATTTTTTTGAGCTCATATAAATGTATTTATTTTTTCCTCTCAGACTTCTGGCTTATAAATGTTCATAAAAACACGTAAGTTATCAGTTGATAAATGTAAATTTAAATATTCTTGACTTCTTAACATTATTAAAAGTATTTTAGTCTGTTAAATGAGCTTTCATAAATTATTAATACTGTTTAAGATTGCTTTCCAAAGTTAAGGGTTTTAAAGATGTCCTTTAATTCTTTGCAGTGAAGTTACAACATATAACACTGTTAAAGGAATCTAAATTTTGCCTTAGGATGAAAAACTAAGTAAATGTATTCAAAGATTTCTGTGTAGTTGTGATGCTAATTATTGCTAACCTCCTGGTCTATTGAGTGCATTCATGTTTCCAGAGGCTTCATGCCTTCAAGGATGCAGAATTTAAGAAACACATTAACATACTGATGACTTTCAGACTACAATTTATAGAATGAAATTTTTCAGGTTTTGTAAGTTTTTATGATAGTTACATATACTTAAATACTGTGTATCCCAGGCAATGTCACTCTGAAGATTATCTATGAAATTACATTTGTGAACAAGGTACAGTCTACTTGGTTACTTCATTTAAAAAGTAATGAATGCATTTACATCATATGATATTTTATATTTGAATATAGATAACTCACTGATCAGTTATTTTATAATGAAATGCGGATTAAATATATTTTAGAAATAAAAAAGAACCTGATGGTTAGATTATAATATGCTAATTGTTATGCTAAGATGCTAACTTGTGCTATCAATTGAAAAAATTCTCTGCAAAATGTTATGATTTGTTATCTGGTTGTCCCCCAAAAGCCTCATGCAGTCATGGACGGGCTTTTTGGAGGCAGTCCAATCAAAGTTTGTGATTGGTGCATGGTCTAATGCTGGGATTATGGATGTTAGTGCTATACCACCTTACAGCAGTTATACTGTGTATATTATAAGGGACAGTAAGGGTTTGTGAGTCTCTCCTCTCTCTTGTTATGTTTGCTGTCATCCACTGCTGTGAGTGTTGTCTCTCTACCATGTGTCCCTTGTCTTGGAGCTGGCCCATTATGGACTAAAACCTCTTGAACCTGTGAGCTAAGTAAACCTTTCATCCCTCAACTTTGGGTATTGGGTATTTTGTCTCAACAATAACAGAAAAGTAAATAAGATAGAACTTGGGGTCATTGCTATAACTGTACCTCACCATGTGGCTTAGGAGCCATTGGCAATGGCTAGTGGGAAGAGTTTTAAATCATTCAGAGATCCCAGATGAAAAAGTAGAGATAGAGCACTGTCCTGTACCGGAGATTCTGGTTCAAGCTCAGAAGACCAGAAATCTGGTAAAGACGAGGCTCTGGAGAGGGACTGCACTGGCTGTTGGACTCCAGAAAATGCACATTACAGGCTGGCCTAAAGTTTTCATTTTGTTCATGTCCAGAGACTTTGACTCCTGAGACCAAGGCTGGCATAGTACTTAATCTTGTAGATGAAATTTCAAGGTATTCAAATGTTAAGGCAGTGACAGAGATAGTTTTGGGGGCTTTTAACCAAATCTATGCTGAGAACTAAGAGTAAGAATACAGTAGAATGATTTAAAATGCCTTGGATTTGCTCAGAAAGGAAGCTTCAGTAAAGTTGTGGGCAGCTGTAGAGAGCTGCGCACAGCCACACCTTAAAGACATCAGCCACACCTTAAAGACAGCGCTGGCTTCCACCTTCCGCCCCCACCTGGGGGTGAGTGCTCTCCATAGCAAACAACTTCTCATTTGGCTAAGGCTAAGACTATGGCGTTGCTTCCGCGTACCTGGACCTATCGGCTGTGCCCACATGGCACTCCGGGGTTGGACGCCCACTGGTTTAAAGCCATGAGCGGGCTTCCCCTCAAAAAAGAAGCAGGAAGCTAGCAAAGAAGGAGAGAGCAGGGAAAAAAGGCGGGAGGCAAGCAAGCTAGCCGGGAGGCAAGGGGAAGAAGATTGTATAGGGGTCCTGAATAAACCGTGGAAAGAAGAGCTGGTTGTCGCGTCTTCCTTGCCAGAGAGGTTGCGCGCGACAAATAACCACCATTACTGATGGATAGTGTTTTTCTTCTACTGCTGTCCTTTAAAGGAATGATGCTAACATTTCACCTGGAAATACAAAATATAATGTAAGCTCTTGGGGGATTCTATTTTGTTAGGGAAAAGCAATAGTTTTAATTTCACTAAGAGTCTTTTTATCTTCAACTTTATAAAGACTTATCCCTTTTTTTTTTTTTTTTTTTTTTTTTTTTTTTTTTTTTTTTTTTTTTTTTTTTTTTTTTTTTTTTTTTTTGTCTTTTTGAGGCAGGGTCTCCCTCTATCATTTGTTTCTAAGAAAAATATTTGTAAAGCTAATAAACAAAATTGGCAATTTTTATTGTTTATTTTTTCATTTAGCTTTTTGTACATTTATCCTTCTACAATAAGACATCTAGTATCTTCTACAATAAACTCCTCTAATACTTTTCAAATTTTATTTTTTATATTTAAATATTTAGTCCCTCCAGAACGGATGTTAGTGGATGCTATATCATATGAATCTAGTAATATTCTGAATTTGTGGTGCATTTGGATTGTCTGGAACATTTGGTGTCCTAGCACTTGTTTCTCAGCACTGTTCTTTATGATACATAATGATGATTACCATAGAAGCTGATGTCAGAAAAAACAGATTCAAAATTTAGCCTCTACGCTTGGTTCTGTGTACTCGATGGATATTTAACCACCTAATGCCTAGTTTACTTACATATAAAATTGAGATAGGAATAGATGATGGTGAGAAAAATTATGAAGACGCTCATCTCATCATTCAATCACACTCTAATGAAGGCAAAGGGACTTTGCAAAAAGAATTATGCCTCTGTGTGAGCTGACGTCAAGAAACAGACATCATTCTGGACTACCCAGGTGAGTACAGTATGAATTATGTGTGCTCCACAGGCAGAAGAAAGACAAAGGCCCAGTCAGAACCACTTGGCTGGTGAGAAAGCAGAAGAGAGGTCAAACAGAAGGTGAACAAAATCTATGTATAACCAAAACAAACCCACAAAGACTGTGTTTGATGATTAAGAAAGCAGGTGTTTGGAGGTCTAGGAATCTGCCTGGTAAGCCCAAGGACCTGAGTTTGATCCCCAGCACAGCATGCATGTTAGCTGTGGAACCCCAGGTGTGCCATGCAGGCCACCCAAACTGGGTATGGTGGTGTACACCTGTAATCTCAGATCTGGGGAGGCTGAGAGAGGAGAATAACTATGAGTCCAAGCTGCATAGTGTTGTAACCCACTTGGGTGTCGAGCCCTTCCCCATATCCTGTTATTCTTAATAGAACCTGCCAGGTGCCATTACCTGTTATTCCCGCTGGGGCCTGACCTTAGACAAACTGTTTCTTGCCCTCCCTTGGAAACAGCACCCCCCATAGTTTTATGTAACCCCGCTCACTCGAGAAAACTCCCACCAATCAACTAGCTCCCCGTACCCCCTTGACTCTCTTAACTTTTGCTTTTTGCTTCTGTAATACTGCTTAGTTGCCTGCCCCAGACCCATCTCCCCCTTTAGGTCACTGCCCCACTCTGTTCCGAGCCAAAGATAAAAATAAAAAAGTCCCAAGCCACGCTAGACTAGCTCCATCTTAGCCCTTTGTTTCACCTGTTGCTAAATGTTCTGGGAAAGTTACATGCAACTAAGCAACCACAAGGTTGCTCTATAGCCTCAGCAATCTCCAGGTGGCCCTCAATCAATCTTGACAAAGGAACAATTGCTATTGGCTTCTGTAACCTGCTTGCTCAAGTTTCCC
>PVKA01050145.1:0-12845 GCA_004027165.1 Ctenomys sociabilis | reverse complement strand
GACACATTTGGAATAAGCACTTCCCTGGCAAGCACAAGGGTCTGAGTTCAATCCTTAGTTCTGCAAAAAAAAAAAAAAAGGGACACATTTGATATTGAAATGACTCAAGTAAATATCTATGGAATTATATTTTACTGAGCACAAATGGTCAGGCCCCAAAGTCTACTTAATATGTGAGCCCATGTAACTTTTTTTTTTTTTTTTTTTTTTTGTATTTTAGAGAAAGGTCTACAGAGTGTTCAGGGTCTCACTACTAGATTGGACTCATAGTGATCTGCGTGTTTACGGCCTCCTAAGGGCTGGGATTGCAGGTGTGGGCCATCACATCCAGTCTCAATTGCCTCTCAGTGGGCCCCAGGGGTGGGGCCAGCATGGCAGGCCGGGGGATCCACGTAATATTTTTAAATGACAATAAATAAATAAATAAATAAATAAATATTTTGAAATGACAAATTTAGAAATGGAGGGCAGATTAGCAGAACCCATGGTTTGTGATGGGTGGGGAGCAGGAAAGAGGTAGATTTGGTTGCAAAAGGACAATATGGGGCTGGGGAGACAGCTCAGCAGTCTAAGCACCTGCTTGGCAAGCTCAAGGACCCAGGTTTGATCCCAGGTACCACATGCCATGCCAGCCTGGCCCCCACACTGGGTGTGGTGGCACACGCCTGTAACCCTAGCACTGGGGAGGCTGAGGCAGCAGGATCGCTATGAGGTAAGCTGTGTAGCAAGACCTGTACCAAATAAATAATTTTTTTAATGAATTTAGGACAGAGTGTACAGAGCCTATGTACATCAGACTTGTAGTGATTCTCCTGTTTCCAGCCTCCCAAGCACTGGGATTACAGGCATGCCCCACCATGTCCATTTTCAATCTCAGCTAAGCATACCCCCAGGCAAGGCCAGCACCACAGACCAGGGATAAAACCTAGGTAGCAGCTGAAGCAGGCACTTTAGTCTACCGAGCTATTTGGCTGGACCTAAATAAATACTTAATTTTTTTAAAAAGAACGATGTGGGGAGCCGGGCGTGGTGGCGCAGGCCTGTAATCCCAGCACTCGGGAGGCTGAGGCAGGAGACTTTTGTGAGTTCGAGACCAGCCTGAGCTACAAACTGAGCTTAAGTCCAGCCTGAACTGCATAGTGAGACCCTGTCTCAAAAAGAAAAAAAAAAAACGATGTGAGGCTGGGGAGATGGCTCAGTGGAATAAGCGCTTCCCTGGCAAGCATAAGGACCTGAGTTCAATCCCCAGCTCCGCCAAAAAAAAAAAAAAGAACAATGTGATGGCAGCCTGGGCCACACAGTGAGTTCAAGATTAACCTGGACTTCAGAATAAAACCCTGCCTCAAAATAAAAACCAAATTAATGAAAGTACTTTTGCTGTCAGCTAGGCTATCTAGCAGGAAGCAGCATTCCTATTTAGGGCTGCCAGATAAAATGCAGTACAAATAGTTACATTTTAATTGCAGACAAACAATAGCCACGACCCCCCCCCCCCCGTTTATAATCTTAGTTCACAGCAGAAGAGCTGGTTCAAGAGAGAGGAACCTCCACCTGGGTGAGCCGTCCAGAGGGCAAGGTGCCACCCTCCGAGGCTGTCCAGCTCCTGGCATGCTGCAGGCCAAACCAAACCCTTGGTGATGAGAACAAAGCATCCTGTACTCTTTGTTACCATGTGGACCAAGTGCCCCCAACACAGGCCACACAGTACCCTGCTGGATCCTGGACATGAACAACACTCACTGAAGATAAGTTGAGTGTCACAGCTGTCAAGAGGCGAAAGCAATAGTATCCATCTAGTCTCCATCTGTGCCGTGGCCGGCTACCTGATGAGCAGCATGGCTTCTCGTGCTTCTAAGAGCCTCTTTAGGAGTAAGTCAGTCACCTCACACACAAAAGGAGACCAGCGGGGGCGGGGAGAAGGCTCAGCAGAATAAGCACTTCTCTGGCAAGCACAAGGATCTGAGTGCAATACCCGGTTCCACCAAAAAAAAAAAAAAAAAAAAAAAGAGACCAGCTGGTGGTGGATCTGCCTGTTGCAGGTTATAAGGGCCCCATCTGCCTGCCTCGAGGGTCCCTCTACAGCTCGAGGGAGCTCCTATTGTCTCCAGAAGTCTGCGAACATCAGTAGCCCAAAGGGGCAAGCTAGGGGATGAAGAAGGTAGGGTGCTTTTTGCATAGGCTGGTGCGAGGGCACCTCTCCAAAGCCGTGCTATGGGCCAAAGATATCAAGAGGGCACGCAAGAGGCGGACACCTGGGGAGAAGCGTGCCTGGCAACCAGCCAATGCACAGGCCCCGAGGTGGGTCATCCAGAGGGGCAGGGTGGTCACTGGGCCCAACGCAGAAGCCAGGCCCCTCCTGCGAGCTCGGGTTTGGATCTGGAGGAATACAGCCCCACCCAGGAAGGACGGTCTGCAGGCTTTTCCTGCGACAGGCTGAGCACCGACACCCTGGGCTTTGCCCATTAGCCAAGCTCAGGTCACTGCAGGGGGGAACCACAGAGTGATTTCTCACAGCAATCACCCTCCTGAGAGGTCACTCTTATTTTTATTTAAAATGGAAAAACTATTCTCAGCAGGAGAGTACAAGAGCAAGCAGGAGGCTGAACTGCAGTTCCGGGTCTGGCTGGGCCGCCGGGACGAGCGGGTCTCCAAACTCTAAGCTGGGGGCTTGTCAACGTGGACAGATCCGCGTCGTTTCAACATACACATGGGGCGTAGCGTCACCAGCGGGCGCCACCGGCCGTCCCGCGACGGCGGCGCGCAGAGCCAACCTCGACGATGCTACATCAGCGGGGCAGAAAGCCGCCCCCGGAGCCCCGCCTGCCTGCTCGGCACCGCTGCCTACCCGGAAGCCCCGCGGCAGCCGCTGGCCTGGGGCCGAGGCGCCTCAACTGCCCCGACCCTCCAAGAAACTGCAGGAGCCGCGCCCACTCCACCCGCGCCGCCGACCTCGCCCGCCCGCAGCGGAATTGCGCCTGCGCGGTCTCCTGCTGGGGCGGGTCAGGCGCGCGGGTTGCGCCTGCGCGCCCCACTCGGCCGTCCCTGCCTGCCACCCTTCAACCTGCGAAGCCATGGGCCCGAGCCGGACCCCGGGCGGGGCAGGTGCACGGGGACTGCGCCTGCGCGCGCCCGCCCCGCCCCGGCCCCGCCCCTGCGCCGCGCGGGGCCCTGGGAGGGGCGCAGCGTCCGGCGGCGTCGCGGGCGGCGGGGCTGGGGCGGCGGGAGGGGCGGCGGGGCAGACAAAGCGACTAATGAATGGGCGCGCCAGCCGCGCGGTGCGCTGTGGAGCCCAAGGGCCGCGCCGCGCCGAAACGGCGCCGCAGGTGAGTGTGCGCGACGCCCCCGCCCCCCTCGCCTGCCGCCGTTGCGCGCCGCGCGGGCCTGGCCGCGCCATTGTCCGCGGGCCCGGGCCTCCCGCCCGCCGCCCCGCCCGGGCCTCTGCAGCCAGGCCCCGCGCTGACAGCTGCCGCGCGGCCGCCGGCCCAGGACCTCCCTGCCGCCCGGCGCGTGCCCGGCCCCCGCGCCCTGCCGTCGGCCCATTGTCCCTCCCGTGCCACCCTTCGGACACCGGTGCTGTCCGCGTCCCGGGCGCGTGAAAAGGGAAGTCTCGCTCGCCGAAGTTGGCGCTGAGCAGATTAAGTCTCACAGCCCGCGGAAATCCACTTAGGGCTCCAGCGGAAGGCCGGGGCAAGGGCAGTCCTGCGACTTCATACAAAGAAGCACGAGTGTTGCTTGCGTTTTCAGTGTCATCATGGGGATGCTCGCAGGAGACCCGGAAGGGTTCGGCTGGCCTTTTTAAAGAGTTCAGTGACTAATCCGAGCGTCGGCCGAGAGTTAATTGCGATTACTGGTCAGCATGAACTGCACAGCGCTCGCCTCAGCGCCTTCGGCACCCTGAGGTTTCCAGTGGGCTGTCCGGAGGATGCTCACTTTCTGAGTTCCCCAACAGATGGTATCTGCTCCTCAGAGCCTGATTTTTCTCATGAGAAGATCTAGTGCACGTGAAGAGAATGCTGTGAAGCTTCAGAAAGTTTCAGCATCCCTGTCTTGCCAGAGGAAGCAGTTAATCTACACTGAAAGAACACTACAATTCAGGCTTTGACGGGTGGCGGTTGTGGTGCACGGCCCTCCCACATACACTGTTCCACTTTATTCCTGAATGTGGTGGTTGGTGTCTTGGATGTGAAAGCTCTACTCAGAGGTACACACATGCACATGCACACATGTGCCCCCCCCCCCCCCCCACAGCTCCCACCTTGGAGAGAGGTTTCAGGTCAATTCTGAGAACTGACTGACTTGCAAGGGAGCTGGACTGCTATGTATGCTTAGTGAAACAGATGTGTTTGAGGTTCTTTGAGATCCTAGAGTGTGCTATGGGAGGCCAGCTGGGAAGTGTGAAGACAGTCTTGTGGCCAGTGTTCTCTTAACTCTGATTGCTGGACAGCGGTTCCTCTTCTTTGACATAGTGGTGGCAATTGGGAGGGCAGGGGACAGGTGAGTGACTGTTGGGCTCAGAAACTGGCCCTTAACTTTCAGCCCAAGCCAGCTCCCTTATGTTTGCTTCTGAGCATCTGCACAGGACAGCTCAGGGCCTGTGACGTCACTCTTCTGAGCACTCTGACTTTCTCTTTTTTGGTCTTTTTGAGATAGGGTCTCACTATGCAGTTCAGGCTGGCCTTAAGCTCACTTTGTAGCTCAGGCTGGTCTTGAACTCACATCCTCCTGCCTCAGCCTCCCGAGTGCTGGGATTACAGGCCTGCGCCACCACGCCCGGCTATACTCTGATTTTGGAGTTGCAAGGTCCAGGGAAGCCCTGCAGGTTTTCACTCCTTGGAGGCCTTTTGTGCTCCAATGGATTCAACAGCAGGACGTTTACAGTGTGCCCTTCCCTGAATGGCTGAGCCACAGCCCATGTACTGGCACACAGGAGGACCCAGTGTGAGGAGCTTACCTCCTTCTCAGGGTTCTGCCCTGACCCTCTGAGCCCTCCTTGCCCCACTTGTCAGTGCCTGAGTTTTCACTCTGGACTATTACAGATCATTCTCTTGTTAAGTATCCTTTGCTAGGAATAAAATATGCTCTCATCTCTGAGCCAGAGAAAACTCAGAGAGCCAGAGGAGCTTAAATATCCAAGGCGTGCTCACCTCTGTGCCCTGTGCCCTGCACCTGGTGCTATTCTGCCCTCTGTCACAGCAGACAGCCTGCTCTTAGCGTGGGAGTGCTGGTGGGACTGACGGAAAACAGAAAGGCCCAGCAGCCAGGCGCATTTGTAGTCCCAGCTACTAGGCAGGCTCAGGCAGGAGGATTACAAGTTCAAGGTCAGCCTGGGCAATTTAGTAAGGCCCTGTCTCAAAAACAAAATGGCTCAATAAGTGCTCTAAGGAAAAATCCTCAGTAGATACAAGTGGAGGAGATGCTGAGTTTCTGCCTCAGAATTACCCCAGAAGACCTGGAAAGGAGGGACATTTGAGTCCAGCTCTGAGAGAGCTGGGAGCTCCGTGAGAAGCACAAGTGTGACCGCCAGAGCCAGGCCCAGTCACCTTCCCTCGCACCTCCCAGCTCCCCAGGAATAATGTTGAGGGCCCAGTGGGCACATATCCCAAGTGGCAGGGGCTGACATTGCCAGGTCTGGTGCCCAACAAGGTGTGAGTTCTGCCTGCAGCTGCCAGGACTGGCTTGCAAGGACGCTTGCTGTGACTGCAGCATCAGTCTACCCCTTCCCTAAGCAGCTGCTGCTGGCTTGCTTTGGCCTTCAGCCTTCCCATCTCTGCAGACATAATCAGGAGGGCTCAGGCTTCGTCCATAGCTGTGTGCTTCCTACCTGAGGTCACCCGTGGTTGCTGCAGCACTTACCTGCCAGAGAAAGCACAGTGGGGGCTGGTGGGGCTGGGGGAGCATTCTGCTTGGCTACTCTGTCACAGAAGCCACTGTCCACATCCTGTGAGCAGAAGGACATTTAAAGATTTCCTGTAGCTTGTGGCCACAGATATGATTTGGGGTCTGACACTGGAAGGACAGCCCAGACTCTTAAGAGGAAAGGGTGGGCAGTGAGTATATTGGTGTTGAGCTCAGGGACCTAAGCAGGCCAGATGATCCATGCCCTGGTTTGTGACCCAGAGCATTTCGTGGACAGTGCAGGGACCTTACTGTGGTCTGTTTGCTTGCTTGCTGTGGAATGTGCTTTGTTTCCAAGGTATCCTTATCAGGGTTTCTGAGCACATCTCTAGCTATAGCTCTGGTTCTGGAAATGTGTAGTTTAACCCTTTCCCACTATGTTTGCTGTCAACTTTGCTGTCCATCTCAGATTGGCCCAAGCCCAGATTGTGGTTTTTCTCTGCTCGGGTACCAGAACTCTGTGGTGTTGCTGGCTTTGAGCCATTTGATGCGGCTGCTGCCCCTGGAATGTTATGTGGCCTGCAGCCTGTGCATAGGGTAAGGTCACCTTCATGTTTAGCCCAAGCCTTCACCCATGGCCTTACTCCCTTTCCCTGAGGGAACAAGTTCTTTCAGGGCAGGGACACACCTGTGTATGCATGCACAGACACACACACACACACACACACACACACACACACACACGTAAGCTGCCCCTTGTCTCCAGGATGTGCTTGCAGACCTTTGGAGAAATTACACTTATAGAATACTTTACTTTGGAGTGTCCTTTCCCTCAAAGGGAAGAAGAAGGAGCATTTTCTACTCCAGCCTGCCTTGGAGAACATCTAAGAAGCCCTGGTTTCATCCTTGAGCCCTACTATAGTCAGATATCCCCAGGTTCCTCTATGTCTTCAGTACCTGTTGTCTCCAGTCCACAGGTCTGTGTCACCATGGGTGTTGTCTTTTCCCCAAGTGCTCCTATGATCTGGCATCAGGAGGCTTGAATGGACCTAGCTGGAATGTTTGAGGTATTCTGAGGCTGTCCCATCCTGATTGCGGTTAGTATGTCACCTATGGGGAGTCATGGAGCCCTCAAGTCTCACCTGTGGTGTGGGCAGCAGTGTGTGGACTTTTCTGGCTGCTGGTCTTCTGCTCTCATCCCACCCCCTTCCTCTCACAGCTGCCTCAGAAGGTAGGATGGAGACTTCTTCCCTCCATACCGTGTGATAGTCATTTCCCTGGGCATGTGTTTCTGTTTCTCCTTTTTATTTGAAAATTAAGCCAATTATGGTGGCACATGCCTGTAATGCCAGCACTCTGTAATAACCTCAGCACTCAAGAGGCTGAGGTAGAGGGATCATTGTAAGTTGGAGACCAGCCTGGACTGCAGAGTGAGCTCAGTGTCAGCCTGAGCTGCATAGCAAATCAAGAAGATCAGCAAACAAAATCAAGGCAGGGCTGGCGAGATAGCTCAGCAGACTAAGCACCTGCTTAGGCAAGTGCGGGGACCCGGTTAGATCCCTGGCACACATGCCATGCAGGACCCACCTCCAGGCTCTGAACTAGCCACAGAGACTGAGCATGATGGTGCATTTCTGTAATCACAGCACTGGAGAGGCTGAAAAAGAGGGGGATTACTAGGAGCCTGAGATGCATAGTAAGACTCTACTAAATATAGTTTAAAAAAAAGAAAAGAAAAGGGGCTTGGGAGATGGCTCAGCAGAATAGGCACTTCCCTGACAAGCACACGGGCATGAATTTGATCCCTGGTTCCTCAAAAAGAAAAAGAAAAGGCATATTCATGGATCCTTGCTCCTTTCTTGCAACCTGTGAAAAGTCTTTGCTTTGGTTGTGTGTGACACAAATTGGTATAAGTGGGGCCAGTCAGTGCCCTGGCAGCTGGCTCTTGTGACCTTTGCCCTTGATGGGTCGTTCATCCTTTGCTAATACTTTGCTGTTGACCTGGAGCTCCGGCTCACTTGGCTCACCTTGGCTTTCTTTTCAAAACCTGCAGCCATCTATTTCTTGAGTGCTTTTTAATGAAAAAAGTGATCTGTTGTATTTGCAGGTTGTTGTTGGTGGTGATCGTACCAGGGCTTCATGCATGCTAGGCAAGCACTCCGTCCCTGAGCTGCATCCCAGCCCACTTCAGTGTCCTTGCTGATAGCTCTTCCGGTGAGCAGAGGACAGCATAAGTTTGGCTGAGGGTGTAGCTCAGTGGTAGTGCATTTGCCTAGCACATATGGGTATTTAGGTTAGGTTCCAGCACAGTGGGGGAAAAAAGCAAACAAGCAAATCATCAGTTCATAGTGGTATTTTGAATACAAATTTAAAATTACATGGTTTAAGCTAGGCGTGGTGGCGCAAGCCTGTAACCCAGCACTCGGGAGGCTGAGGCAGGAGGATTGTTGTGAATTTGAGACCAGCCTGAGCTACAAAGTGAGTTTAAGGCCAGCCTGAACTGCATAGTGAGACCCTGTCTCAAAAAGGCAAAAAATAAATAAATAAATACATGGTTTTCAAAAAATAAAATATAAAAATTTAAAAAGTATCAGGCAGCTCTGGGCATGGTGGCACACACCTATAATCCCAGCACTGGGGAGGCTGAGGCAGGAGGATCATTGTTAGTTTGAGACCAGCCTGGGCTACAAAGTGAGCTCAAGACCAGTATAGTGAGATCCTTTCTCAAAAGACAGAGGATGTAGCTCAGTGGGATACAGCACCTGAAGCACAAGGTCCTGAGTTTAATCCCCAGTACCCCCCAAAATAATAATAAAATAAAAACCATAAAATTACATGGTTTCACTTTTTACTATTTTCTAAATAATACAGTATAACAGTTGTTTGCAAAGCATGTATGTTGTATCAGATATTACGATCAATCTAGAGGTGATCTGATGACATGCATAGGGTCTGTGCAACTCTTGCTATCTCACAGGTAACTGAGGAACCAATGAATCATTGTCTTATGCTAAAATTCATATGAAATTAGTTGTAAAGTTTGTGGGGTTTTTTCTTGGGCAGAATCTTACACAGCTATGACTCAGAAGCTTTAAGTGCTCAGACTATGTGTGCTGTCAAGTCTGACTAAAGCTTGTTTTTTAAAATTCCTCTAATTCTTGTATATATTCCATTTGGAATAAATAAAGTATTATTTGAAGTTCCTTTCTCTGGTTGTTACCCATTCGATACACAATTCGGTTGATTTTCAGAATTGGATTCTTTTCTTTTTCTTGAGATAAGATCTTGCTGTACAGTCAGACTGGCCTTTTCCCTGGGTTGGCACTGAGCTCACAGTGGTCTTCCTGCCTCAGCTGCGTGTATGCTGGGATTACAGGCATATGCCACCATACCCAGCTCATACTTAGAATTTAAAATCTTTTTCTCCTATAAAATAACAATATAATTTGAAAGTCAAAACTATAAAAACTGTATTAAAAATACCTGCCATCACTCCTCCCCTCTTTTTTGTCACTTCTACTTCATCCTGCAGAAATACACACACACACACACACACACACACACACACACACACTCTGTCCTGTCTTCCACGGAAGGAGGCCGGAGCTGTGGGTGCTGTGTCTGGCCCTTTCAGCGCACACCCATGAGTGTCATGGTTCCCTGGAACCATGACATGTGTCTGTGGTTGAGATGTGGAAGTTTCTTTTTTGAAGAGGATGACTTCAGGTCCTGATATGGTTGCGGGTCAGAAGGTGAACGTCCTTTGGGAAGTTTCCAGAACTCCTGTGAGCTTGTAGGCACTGGGCTTTAGGTGGAGCCGTTTTTCAGGGCACTACTTTTAGTGTAATAAGCTTCAGTTGAATGTGAAAATGGAAAAGATACTTTATTGGACACATTGGTTTGTCAAAGAATTTGAGGTCCTCAAATGCCCCTTTTCACAATGGTGTCTCACTTAGTGACTCCCTACTGCAGGGGAAGACCAAGCTTTCATGCGAGTGCTTGCTGACCTTGTGCCCACCCATCTCACTGCCCGCTGACCCAGTGCCCACCCATCTCACCGCCCGCTGACCCAGTGCCCACCCATCTCACTGCCCGCTGATCCAGTGCCCACCCATCTCATTGCCCGCTGACCCAGTGCCCACCCATCTCACTGCCCGCTGACCCAGTACCTACCCAGCTCAGTGCCTGCTGACCCAGTGCCTGCCCATCTCACTGCCCGCTGACCTAGTGTCCACTGACTTTGTGTGCAAGGGGAGTGAGTGTGGAATGAAGCTTCTTTAAATCTTTAAATAAAAAATAAAAGTGTCTCCCGCTTCTTGCAGAATGAAATCAGAACTTCTATGGAACTGGGGATATTCCATACATTTCACTGCTTCTAATCTGTGGGAAGGATTTTTTAATTTGCTACCTTTATTTTGTCTTTAAAGCAGAAAACAATTTCATTGAAAGACCTTGGTCTGACTCCTTCCTGCCTCACCTCTTCTCTCCCAGTTTGTCTGCATGCAGTGCCCAGCTGCTTTGGAGCTCGCCGTTCAGGTCCACCCAGGGTGTTAGCCTGGCCAAGGCCAGCACTCTAGCTGTGGAGATGGGCAGCGGGTAGGCCCCAGAGGGGCTGGATCCGCCCTGGAAGGGTCTGTGTTTCACTGCCTTTGGTTTTCATATTATACATCTGCTGATTGGTTTCTTTTTAAATTAATTTGTGTTTACTAGAGAATAGAGTCAGCACCATGGATAAACTCTGGCTCTGAAGGTTGTTGTTACTGCTTTTTTTGTTTGTTTTGGCTGGCTCAGACTACACTCTGGCTCTGGCTGCTGCCCTGGAGTGCTGTAACTTAGTGGTAGTGGGTTGAACTCATGCTTGGTAGGCAGGTTTTCTGTTACTGAGCAACATCCCAGCCCTTTTTATTTTATTCCAGGCTGTCCTTGGCCTTCGGATCCTCTTGCCTCAAGCCTCCTGAGTTGCTGGGATTACAGGTGTGTGCTACCACACCTGAAGGTGTCCTCCATCTTTCAGGGCCACAGTATCCTCTCCAAAGTTTGGGGTAGGTGAGAACCTTAGATAGCCATTCCCATGTAAGTGAACCAGGATGGTGAGCTTGAGCTTTTGTGGCATGAAAACCTAAGATGTGATTTTTTTCTTCTTTTTGAAACTGGTACTGACATAGTAGGAAAGTATCATTTTCCTCTTGAGTATCATTCTGCTAGGACAAATGGGCACTAGGTCAGTGTTTTCATAAGTAGGATTCAGTATTATTGCTGATGTGGTTTTATAATAAAATGTGTGAAACTAGCCCAGCAGCAAAGAGACACAGGCAGAGAGCAAGTCCCTCTTTCTCCTTGCAGTGCTAGGCCCTCCTAGAGCCTGTCAGCACCAACACTCAGCAGCACACAGCGGCACAAGGGCTCGCAGCTCCTCTCACAGGCTCTACTCCATGTGTAGACTGCAGTGTGAAGCTTGGCAGATGTGCAAGAAACGCCCTTCTCAGAGTTGTTTCCTGCTGGGGTGGGTCACCAGGCCCAGGGCTGGAAGATGGCCTCCGTGCCGCTGCCCTCCCTCCCCTCCTTTCCTGTGAGAGGAGAGGCTGTACCTCTGCTGCCACTGTGTGTGAAAGTACAGCACTCAGGGTGACACTCCTTTATGTCTAGCTTTTTTCATTCAGGCTCATACTTGTTGACTATAGTGGTGTTTCTTTGTGTTCATTGCTGTCTAATATTCTGTTGTGCGAGTCTGTCCCAGCATGTATTGTCAGCATAGCTATCTGGGCTGTTGCCTGGGTAAGGGCATTTTTCTTGGGCATATGCCTGCAGGCTAAATGATCCTTCCCTCACATTCACATGTTGAGACCTAACCTCAGTGTAATAGTATTATGAGGCAATTGGGCTGTGAGGGGAGAGCACTCCCCACTGGGTCTTGTTGCCTTTTAAAGGGGCCCCAGAGAGGCGCTGCCCCTTCCACCAGAGGAGGGCACAGTGGCCAAGAAGGAAGTGCGCCCCTTTCAATGGCAGCCCTCTGAGGCTGAGCCTCCTTTCTGGGAGCAACATCCGCTGTGCTACAGGCTTTGCTCACAGGCCCCAGGTGCTGCCTCAGCACTAGCAAGGGCACTGTGGGCAGCATGCCGTGTGGTGGGCATGTGCTTGGTGTACATGTGTCTCGGGGTCCAGTGTGTGCACAGGTGTGTGTTGGTGAGCAGTGCTTTGGTAGCTTTAATTGTATCCCCCTGGTGTCGTGGGCTTTTTCATTTTCAGTTCAGGGCTTTGAGCATGATGTGTAAGCATCCTGGCTCAGCACTCCCTCTTGCACTGTTTATTTGTTGTGTTTTGTTTGTTTGTTTGTTTTGTTTTGTTTTTGAGATGGAGGTCTCACTATGTACTTCATGCTGGCCTCAAAATACCTGCAGTCCTCCTGCCTCAGCCTCCTGCTGGGGTGACAGGCGTGTGCACCTCACCTGGGGTCCTTAGCTTTACTGCATCTAGATTGCTTCTTTGAATGCACCTGTTCAACTCTTCCCCTTTTCCCTAAATCTTTGCTAACTCTGAGGTTTCACATTTTACTCTCTTAATGTTTTCTTGAAGAAAATAATTTCTTTTAATTCAAATGCCTAATTACCTGTATTCATACAGTGGTTAATCCTGCTTCTCCCTACATCAAGTTTACACAGTTCTTTTACTGTTCCTGGCTTAACTTTGCCACCCAGCTGAAACTGATTTGGAGTGGTTGCGCTGCAGGCTGCAAGACCACGTTTGTTTTCTTTTTTCTTTCTTTTCTTTGTTTTATTGTATTTGGTACAGGTTCTCACTACTCAGCTCAGACTTGTGAGGAGGGTTTCAGCCTCCTCAGTGCTGGGATTTTGGGTGTGTACCACCATGCCCAGACTGGGTGGTTGGCTCAGCATGCCAGGGGGCAGGACCAGCATGGCATGTAGTACTGGGGATCAAACCCAGTCCCTTCACTTGTCTAAGCAGGCACTTAGTCTGCTAAGCTATCTTGCTGGCCCTGGCCCTACAGGACT